>RJWH01004165.1:0-54358 GCA_004363575.1 Solenodon paradoxus | reverse complement strand
TTGAACTCTGTCCTCAGTGGCTAAGAACGCGGCTGGCCTGAGCCTCGTCCTGGAGGCCGGCTCGTCCTGACTTTCGCTGTGACCTTCACGAAGCACAAATGCATCACTAACAAACTTTCTTTGTCTCGAAAATTGATTTCAAGCAAACTGACCTAGGGAAGGCTGTGAACCCGAAGGGGATGTTTACTCTGGAATCCTACCCACCTGAGGATTTTAGCCCCAGATATTAATAAGCAGTCTTAACCACTGCAGGTATGACTAAAAGGCAGGATGTATTTAAAAGGTAGAATGCATTCGACATGGTCACAAGTTTATTTTTCAGTAACAGTCGTGTTGGGATCTAATTTACAAACCATGCGATTCGCCGGATTTTACAGTTCAACTGCCACCACAATCCAATTTCAGTATTTTCATCACCTCCCTTCCCAAAACCCAATCATACTCCACTCCGTCCTAGACAACCACCAATTTATTTTCCGTCTCCATAAATTTGCCTATTTTGGACATTTTAATAGAAATTAAATCATATAACATATGAACAGAGGTTTTCATTTCTCTTGAGTGTATACCTAAGAATGGAATTTCTGGGTCATATGACAACTTTCTTTAACCTTTGAAAAATAGTCACTGTTTCCCTAAGCAGCTGCACCATTACCATTGTACTTTCCCCCAGCAGCGTACAAGAATTCTGTTGGCTGAATTGGTGTGCCCTGGTGGAGTAGTGGTTGGATCAATCCCTCCAAAGGAGCTCAGGCCACAAACCCCTGGGTTCAAGTCCTGGGTCCTGGGGAAACAACGGTGTGAACAACTAAATACAAATAAAGTGAGGTGCTTCTTCCTCCTCTCTTCCTGCTTGCCTGCCTTCATTCCTGCCTGAATCTTCCCTTTTAAAAAGAGAAAAAAAATTCTGAGTTCCTCACATTCTCATCAATATTTGTTTTTTTTCCCATATAGCCATCCTAGTGAATGTGAAGTGATCTATACCTCACTGTGATTTTGGTTTGCATTTCTGTAATGACTGACGTTGAACATCTTGCCATGAGCTTATTCACTATTTGTATCACTTTGGGGGAAAATATCCATTAGAATCCTTTTTCCATTTTTAAATTGGGATTTGTCTACTCAGTTGTAAAAGTTATTTATATCTTGTGGATAGACGTCCCTTAACAGATACGGGATTTACAAAACTTTTCTCTCATTCTGTGGATTGTTTTTGTTTTTGTTTTTTTCACTTTCTCAATGGTGTGCTTCGCAGCACACCGCAAGTCGTGTCAGGAAAGAACTTACCTTATAGAAAAGAAAACTTTGGCTTTTCTTAACGTTTCAGTAGCAATACAACCCATCTCTCAAACTGTCAACCCCACTGTCAAAAGAAGGCAGACACTTCCAGTATAAATCTTTGAAGAACTCCTGCCCTATTCCAGCCCTGGTAGAAATGAGGAACTTCACAAGTGACATCAATGTGGACCCTCTTTTGGCCAGTGGAATAAAATTGGTTCCTGAGGAAATTGGCAATAGCGCGCAGACCAGAGTTAGGAAGAAAGCTAGGGAAAACTCAACACCTCTTCTCCAATATTTTAAAAGATATGATGCTATGGCCACTCCGCGGTGGAGTATGGCCTAGGTCAATTACCTCCAAGGGTTGCGGGTAGCATATCCCTGGATTCAAGTCCTGGTCAAGGGGCAGAGGGTGGGGGAAGGTGCCACGTTGCTAGGACAACAGCCACTGTGAATAACTAAATAAAAATATAAAGTGCTTCCTCCTCCTCTCTCTTTCTGCCTGCTGGCCTACTGCTGCCTTCGTTCATGCCTGCAACTTTCCTTTAAAAAAACAGACTCTATATGAAAGGACACATTTTTAGTAACCTTTAGTAACTGTATAATCATAGTAATTTTCCTGCTCCTCTGAGATTATTCCGATGATGGCACAGCCTTCAGAAGGGCAGAGATGCCCATTTCACAATCTTTTGCCACGTCTTTTTTTTTTTTTTTTTCCTGAAACCAGTCATCTTTTAGTGGGTATCGATTCTCAATTAGGATATGAAAGGATTCATGGGTGCTGGGCAAAGCACGTCTGTCAGGAAGGCGGAGCGCGCCCTCGGAAGGAGGCCCTCTTCTGTGGTACTTGCTTGTCACTCGCGTTTGTGCGCCTGATTCGACGGCAGTAGTTGAAAAGCACGTAAACCACCAGCCGCCTTTTTCACGTTGACGCACTTTTGGCGACGCCCAGAGTGCGCTCTGTTGGAAACGCCCCAGCAAGGCCTTCAGCGGGGGAGATCCCGCATGAGTGTCTAGTGAGGCAGCTCTGCCAGCTTGACATCCGGGAGTTTTTTCTTCAGAGGTCCGACTGATGCCATCTTGCCGTCCCGGGTGTCCGCGCTCTGCCGCCATCTTTTCACATACACGCGAACAGTATGCACGACTAAATAAAAAGTTAATCAAGTGCCCCCCAAAGTATACATACAGTGTAAGCACATAGTTTGTGAGAAAAAGGTGGACTTCATAAAATATATTAAAATATTTACTTATTTACTATCAACTATATAACTACAGGGTGTATTGACATATATCTGAGAAATGGGGAACCTACACATAGAACTTTATTTTGTAAAACAAAATTGCTGCACTAAAAAAACTAAAAAAAAATTATTTTTAAATAAAAGAAAAAAACCAGTTATTTCTCTACCAGCCATGCTGAAGACGGAGTATATAATGGAACAAAGAAGAATATTCTTTGTTGATAGGGATGGGAAGATCAAGTCACTAGGCAGAGCATGCAATCTCTGAAGTAACAGTTAGGTAACCCCTAAATCCACCACCCAGTGGTGATACCCAGTACAGTCCCATGAGAGTCCCACATGTCCCTACCTTCTCGAGCAAATGAAATATACTTATAACTGTTTTAATGTCCTCGTCTACAAATACTATCATCTGTTGCCTTCCTGGATCTGTTCCTATTGATTGACTTCTTTCTTCCTTGTGGGTCCTGCTTTTTTCCTGCTTTCTTTGCAGGTCTGGTAAGTTTTTATTAGTAGATACCACATACTGTAACTTTTACATTAATCGGTGCTGCATATTTTTGTAGTCCTATAAATATTCTTGAACTTCACTCTGGAACAGTCAGGTTGCTTGAATACATTTTGATCTTTTTTGAGGCTGGCTTTCCAGTTTTAAGTGAAATAAGAGCAGCCTTTAGGGTAGGGCTACTGGCTGGCACTACTGAGGGCACACCTGTGTTACTCTAAGTGCTGTCCTGTGAATTACCAAGTTTTTCCAGTACTGGCCAATGGAAACAGAAAGTACTAGGAACAGAATCCAGGAATTGAGCCCTCTGAGTCTCTTCCCCTGCCTTAGGTAGTTTCTTCATACACAAGTGCTGGTACTCTGCTGAAGACTGCAGATCGACAGCTTTCTCTAACTCTGTGCAGCTCTCTCCTCTCCAGTATTCCCAAGTGGCCTCCCCAGACATCCAGTTCCATTTACTCAACTCAGGATGATAATGGGGCTCCTCAGGGTTCCCTGTCTCTGTACTGTGGCCTAGAAACTCTATCCAGTCAGTACACTGGGAAATTGTAGGACTCGCCTGGTTGGTTTTATCTCAGGGATCTTTGTCCTGTGTTGCACTCCTTAAATGATTTTGCAGCTTTTTCGTAAGTCTGAAATTCATTTAAGATTCAAAAGTTTTTAAATGAAAACAAGCACTTCTCTCCCCTTCAGTCTAAGCCACCTACAGGCTGCCCACTTGTGACAGGAAATGGGGGAGCAGAGTTGACTTTTGTCTTCTTCCACCTTGCTTAGCCACCTCTCCTAGGTGGCGGGTGGCATCGGGAAGATATCTGAGACAATGCCACGATGCCTTTCTTGAACTGGGACCACATCTAGTCTGGGGAAAAACACATACTCTTTGCCCCATGACCTCTAGGAGTGCTGGCTACTTCCATCCAGCTCCTCTCTTGATGCAGACATTGGAGCACTGGCTGGCCATCTCATCCTCTAGATTTCAGAGGCATGACTCAGACACTTGTCTTTTGTGTCCCAAAAAACGTCTTGGGACATGCGTGGGTAACTATCTTTGAGTTCATTCTTGAGGCTCATGGTAAGTAGCAGGCAACCCTCTGAAATCCTCACTGGCAGGGAGGAATTCACCAGCACACCGCTCACTAAATCTCCCTTCTCTGTTCGATTAATTTCCAGTTTCCTGAAATTCTGGGCATACCCAGCCTTACTTTGAAAGTGAGTATTTTGTTTCTAGTACAAGAGCTTCTGAAACTCTTTTCTTTCTGCCACTAACTTTCTGCTACCAGTAACCTTTCAGATGGTACTTCCTTCATCAGTTTAAGGCCTGGAGTGAGGATGATGATAATGTGAAGCAGAGTCTCCACTTGAATTTTAATGGACACTGAACAAAAAATTGAAAAAGATAAGTGTGAGCCAGGCAAATCTGTGGGGGAAGAGCACTGCTGGTAGAGGGAATAGCCACGCAAAGGCCACACAGTATCCTGGTCTGGCCAAGAAGCAACACAGGAGGAATCTCGAGATGTTTAGAATTCCGTTATCTTTTTTTCTTACATGTGTAGTTTCTGGAAACTTCTTCCATATATTGAAATGAAAGCTCTTGTAACTTCTATCCATTAATTCTAATTTAAATATTTCTCCACATGGCAGCTTTCCAAGTAATGCTCCTAGGTCTTCATTTTTTCAGGTAATACCCACCTCCCAGACCCTTCCACCCTGTCCCCATGATAGAATTTTCAGGCTCCTCACCACTTTGATCATTCTTTTCTAGAATAGTCCCAATTTGTTTCCATTGCAGTTTTGTGGTGCAAAAGATTTTTTTTTCAATTCAACTTAAGAAAATTGAGATAACTATCGATGCATAAGCAGTTGTAGGAAATCATACAGAGCTCCAGTATGCTTTTACTCAGTTTCCCCAAATGTTAACATCTTGCTAAACTATAGTGCACAGTACTAGACAGTATCACAACCTGTATATTGACATTGATATAACCAAGATAGAGAACAATTCCGTCACTGCAAGGTTCCCTCTTACCCTCTGTCCCGCTCATGTCCCTCCTCACCGCTTATCCCTAACTGATGCCAACCACCAACCTGTTCCCCATTTCTAGCATTTGGTCACTTCTATACTGTTATATAATTATACTACATGTAGCCTTTGGGGATTCTATATTTTTAACCCATCATAATTTCCTTGGTGTTCATCCAAATTATGTCATCTCTCAATCGTCCAATCCATTTATTGCTGAACGCCGTTCCCTGGTCTGGATCTACCACAGTCTCTCTAACCATTCATCCTTTGAAAGACATCTGGGTTGCTTCCATTTGGAAGATGCCATGAATAAAGCTGTTATATATGTATAGGTTTTTGTGTAAATGAACATAAGGTTTCATTTCTCTGAGATAAATGCACAGGAGTGTGAATTCTGGATCGTATGATAGTTGCATAATTAACTTTAAAAGAAAACTGCCAAGTTTTTCTCAAGTGGCTCTACCATTTTACATACTTACCTGCAATGTTTGAGCGATCCAGTTCATTCACACCCTTATTTAGTATTATCACTTTTTATTTTTAGCCATTCTAGTAGGTGTGTAATGGAAGACGGTTTAATTTGCATTTTCCTAATGGGTAATTATGGAGCATGTCTTTTCATGTGCTTATTTGCACACGCTTATTTGTGTATATCTTCTTTGGTGAATGTCTATTCATATCTTGTGCCCATTTTCTAAGTGGAATATGTTTTTTTTTACTGTTGAATTTTGAGTGTTCTTTATATGTTCTAGATACTGGTCATTTGATATGTGGTTTGTAAGTATGTTCTCCCCATCTGTAGCTTATCTGTTCATTCCTCTTAACAGAGTCTTTCATGACAGAGCAAAAGTTTTTACTCTTGAAGAGGCCTGATTTATCAATTTTTCCATTTATGGATGGTGCTCTTGATTCCAAGTTAAAGAACTCTTTGTCTAGCCCTATGGCCCAATGATTTTTCTCAGAATTTTTCCTATTTTCCACAGTTTCACATTTTATGCATAAGTCCATGATCCATTTTGAGTTAATTTTTTAAAATAAGATGTGAAGTTTAGATTTCCTTCATTAAATTATCTTTGCCCCTTTGTCAAAAATCAGGCAACTTTGTGTGGTTCTATTTCTGCTTGTTTTTTAAATTCTGTTCCCTTGATCTGTGTATTTATTCCTCCACCAATACTACAGTGTCTTGATTACCGAAGTTATATTGAAGCTCTTAGTATCAGGCAGAGTGATTTTTCCCATGTTTTTCTTTACCAAGATCACTTTGGCTATTTTATGTATTGTATTTTTCATAGAAATTCCAGAATAAGCTTGTCCATGTCTATGAAAAATTTGCTAGAGTTTTAATAATAATTTATAAACCTATACATTTGGAATTAACATCTTTATTTTCAAATTATTATTTTGAATCTTCCAAACCCATAAACACATTATTCCTTTTCCATTATTTAGAAATTCTTTGATTTCTTTCACTAGAATTTTCTCATTTTCAGCATCTAGATTTTTTTACGTTTTTATTAAGTTTATACCCAAGTATTTCATTTTTTTACCATAATTGTAAATGACATGATGTTTTCCATTTCAGGTTCCTCTGTTAATTGTTAGTATGTGGAAATGCAATTGTTTTTGTGCATTGCATTTGTTTTATTACATGACCTTGCTGAACTCACTTATTCAGGAGGTGTTTTTGTTTTTCTCCCTGTGGTTTTCCATGTCATCTGCAAAAAGGGATAGTTTTATTTCTTCTTTCCAATCTGTGTGCTTTCTTTTTCTTGACTTACTGCTGTGGCTGCACCTGCAATTCTATGTTGAATCAGAGCAGTGAGAGCAGGAATCTTGTCTTTTTCTGACTTAGGGGGAAGCATTCAGTTTTCCACTCTGTGTTGTTAGTGGTAACTTTTTGTGGATGCTATTTATCAAGTTAAGGAAGTTTACCTCTTTCTAGGCCTCAGAGAATTTTTATGTGCATGGTATTCAATTTTTTGTTTTCAAATGTTCTGCATCAAGTGATTGAGCATATTTTTTTTCTTTAGCCTATTGATCTGGTTGCTTACACTGAGTTTTGAATACTGAACTTGCATGCTTACAATAAATTTCACTAGATTAAGGTATATAATTCTTTTTATATGTTGTTGGGTTCTATTTGCTAGTATTTTATTGCGGGTGTTTGCATTCTAGGTTGATATACACTGGCCTGTAACTGACTCTCTCTCTGTCTTATTTTGACATCAGAATAATACTAGCCTCATAAAATTATTTGGGAAATAGCGGCCTTTGATTTTTCTGGAAGAGATTGTGTAAATTGTTATTTCTTTAAATGATTGGTAGAATTTTCCAGTGAAATTATTTGAACACTGAGATTTCTTTTTCAGTAACTTTTAATTACAAGTTTGTTTGTTTTTTTTCTGGCTATAAGTCTATTAAGATTCTCCTTTTTGGTGCACCTCTGTGGCTCAGGCAGTTACAGTGGAAGACGTGTAGGTGCTATCAAGCCTACTGACCTGGCTTTTTAAAACCTGGGGTTGAGGGTTATAAAACAAACAAAAATTTGTTATTTGATTTTGGCTGTGTTTTGATAGTTGATGCATTTTGAGGAATTGGTCCCCATCTTTTAAGATACTGACTTTATCATTGTAAAGGCATCAGTAGTATTCCTTTCCTAGCCTTTTAGGGGCTGTAGGATCTGTAATGCTGTCCCATGTTTCTTTCTTGATTCGGTGATTCGTGCCTTCTCTCTTTTTATCTTTGCCAGTCTTTCTATTTATTCAAGAAAGTATATTCAAATCTGCTGGCGAACCATCAAAAAACATCCATTTCTGTTTCTATGTCTTTTATTTCCATCATTGGTCTCTTTCCTTTAGTTGCCATCTCTGCGGAGATTACGTGACCACGAGTGTTGTCCGCTTTTTCCATTAGAGCACTTCGCATAGTCGGCATAACTTTCATCTCCCTGTCTGATACTTCCAACAGCACATCTCTGTCAGATTCTGATGATTGCTTTGTCTCTTTAGATTGCTTTATCTTGCTGTCTGGCATGCCTTGAAATCCGTTTGCTGAAATCTGGACATTCTGTAGAAGGCAGTAGATACTAGGGTAAAAATGTCCTGTAGGAATTTGTTTAGCCAGAAACTGGGCTGTGTTGAGGTTTGTCATTTCTACGGACATCAGGAATATCAACTTCCTTTAGTGATCTTTTGTGTCTCCCATCTTGTTTGTGGGGCTCGCCTTTTTGTGCTCTTCCTGATATAATACACTACTGCTATTCCAGAAGGAGTGTCAGCTTGCTAGTGGGGCACTGAGGGGTAGTGTCTCATTCTCTAGCCTGTTTCAGGGGTGTGGGCTTCTCAAGTGTGTGTGCAGCTCCTCTAGGGATAGCGTTCCCCCACATCTCTTCTCCTCCATGCAGTGGGTATCCAACAGTGTTCACTCTATTCCCTGAAGATTAAACCATTATTTTTAAGTTGAGATGGGGAACGGGAGCTGGGGGGAGGGTTCCCACAAAGGGACTGCCTCCAGCTATAGTTTATTCCACCACTGCCTTCAGATCATGAACTTCCTTCTGCAGAATAAGCCTTTTGCTTCCTTAAGGGAGAAGGATCTGAGTGATTTTCTCTGTGGCTTCTGAACCAACACCTCCGGTCCTCACTATTAATTTTCTCGAGATTTTCTCTGATTCTCCCTGTGAGAATCAGAGGTTCCTACAGGAAAAGCCTGGGGAAGGATGGGAACTCCTGTCCCAAATGCTTCACAAGCTGAAGCTAGTCCACACTTAATCTCCAACGATTTGTTAAATTTTCTAGCTTGATCTTTCTACACACTTAACAAAATGTGAACCGTGGACAGGAAGTTAACTTTAAACATTTTTTCCCTGTATTTTAGTATTTTTTATTTTATTGAATTAGCATAGCATTATAACATTTACATAGGTTTCTGACCCACTTCTATGGCATCTGGTGACTTCTGTCCCTGGTAAGCAAATACTCAGGTCCCGTGTTTCAGAGAAAGTACCCATCTCTCTCCAGATTTTGAAATGGCTGTTTGCTCTGCAAACTCAGTTCTCTTCTAATTTCCAGTTCGGTTCAGACTTTTTCGTGTTGTCAGTGTGGGATGTCTTGCAGCAATCAACGTCTCTGGGCTGAAACTGGAAGCCCTGTGCAACCATATTCCACCTAGACAAATGTCTCAATATATTTCAACACAATAGACAATGACATAGCTCCTGGATAGTGAATCTGGCTTTGCTGAAGCCACAGTTTAATTAGAGATTTCTGGAGAAGATTGCTCTCAGTGATTCTATTCACAACTCATTCAGAGTGAAATGGTCCCCAATCTTGAGACTGCATCAGAATAACCAGGAGGGCTTATTTAAATATAGATTGCTGGGTCTCTCCCCAGAGTTTCTGAGTCAGTTAAGTCTGGGAGCAGGCCCAAGAATTTACCTTTCTATCAACTTCCCCGTTTGGTGACCTACTGCTGCTCCACCTGGGCAGAGTGTGAGCGCTCTGACAGCCTAATGATTGCTTTGGAGGCCCAGGACTAACATCCATGTCCTATTTATTCAGCACTTTGAGAGCAGATGGTCAGCCTTCAGGGGCAGCAATCAGGCTCTCAGCTGACCTTAGAAAAGTGTGAAGAGTAAAGTGTCAGCAATGTGCTCAACCTTGAATTTGTTGTTTCCCCATAGCGAATCTGTTAAAAATAGCTTTCTGTCTTAAAAACAGAGAAAACTATGTTGTTGTTGTTTTTTTTTTTTAAATGAATGATGGTCATAAAGATAACCCCATGAACTTTTTTTTAAGATTTATGGTGACCTAAGTAGCACTCTCCTTAGGGTCGGGTGTTGACTAAGGTCAAGTACAAGTGCCTGGAAGACTTTCTTCAAGTTTTTGTTTGTCAAGAACCCTTCGATGCTCCAGTTTGGTGCATATATTTGTAGTAAAGGTAAAAACTGGGCAGCTCAAATTTACAGGATAAATTCCAGTTAGCATCGGTCACAATGATCAATTCATTTAGTCAGTCGATAAATGTGTATCACATGCTAACTAGGCACCTGGCAATGTTTTAAGTGCTAGGGATACAGCAGGGGAGAAAATAAAATCATTATCCTCATGGTGGTTTCAGTTTAGGGAAGGGAGACAGAAAACAGACATGTATGTGTGTGTGTGAGTGAAGTAGGCTAGCACTGGGGGTTCTGGGGGAGGATGGAGGCTAAAGTTGATCTTTCACTTAGTGGGTCAGGGAAGGCCTCTCGAATGAGGTGACATTTGACTAGGCAGAAGGTAGAGAGCCAGATCTGACATGCACCGAGGTTCAGGAAAATACAACTTTAAGGGAAGATGGGTGTTTAGTCACTTTTGTATACTAATGTTAATTTAACTATATTTATAATTGGGCAAATATTCTTACCACAAATCTTGGGTAATTCATATTCACTCTACTAGTAATTATTTTAAGGATAAATGGAAATGTGGACATAGATTTTATGTCCAGAGATGTTTGTCACAGCTTTATTTATAACAGAAAAAAAAATTGCCATTAACCAAAAATGTCCTCCTTTCCCTGAGCTCCCCATCCTCAAGGCTCCATTGGGCACCTCTCCTCTGTAATTCAAAAGGCCCTGGACTATGGAAGACATGCTCATCTACTTCCCGCCAGTGAAGCCCCTTGGGGACAGGGGCTACCTGCCATTCAGCACCCATCACAGTGGGCTGGCACACGGTAAACACTTGACACGGGTTCAAGGAACGACTGGTTAAGTGCTCTGATGTCTGTGTAGACGGAACATCATACAGCCATTATAGGTTATTTTTTAAAAATGAAAATGCTAAGCGTAAAAATCAGACCATATATACAAAATGACCTTCATTCTGGGATACCCAAATAAAGGCTGTATCTAAATGAGATTAAGATCACTTCTCTCTTTCTCTTTATATATTTTTATCTTCTACTTTGGATACAGTACTAACTTCAAGAGTAAGAAAAAAGTTAGTTAAAAATACTCAAGGTGCCTGGCTTCTACATTTTCACCTAGCTGTCACTTTGGTCCTCTAAGCCTATGATAGGCGGGACTTTCATCAACAGGTTGATCCTTAGCTCATGGCATTCTCCATAAAGTTGTAGGCTTTGCCCCTCACCTCTGAGCTCCTGCTGCATTGTTCTCATCACTCTCTTCCATATTCACAGCACTAGATAGGTCTCTTGAAAAGTAGGTCAGTTCTGTCTCCAGGCTAGAAGTTCTGAGATCTCTCCCCCTGAATCCATCTGTCTCCATCCATTGACTTCCTCCAACAAAACAGTTCAGGTTGAGAACGAACATGAACACTTCTCAGGCACCTCCTGGGGCCAAGGGAAAGGGGTGATGGGGGTTTCAAACCAGGGTCCAGACCCTATTCTTCTACCTTCCTTCAGCTTCAGTCCCACCAAACTCTCAATTCTCTCATACTGAGACTCAGACTAAGAAATCATCATGAAGCGTAAAGAGAATCCACTCCATTTCTGACACCTGTTTTACTTTGGGGACATAACCTTGGAAATAGTGATTCTATGTAGTTGTTTTTTTGGTTTGTTTGTTTTTTTTGACATTGAGCTGGCCTTATCAGCTTGGTCGGTTTTAAACTGAATTGTAAATACCTCAGAACTTTTTTTTTTTTTAAATGAATGGAAATGATAATGGAGTTTTGCATTTCTAAGGCAGTTTCCCACCAAATAGCTAAAAGCTAACCAAATATCTGTAGGGGCAGAGGGAAGAAAAGCAGGCTGGACTTAAAGGACCTTGCTCTATTTGCCTAATTGAATTCAGTTTGTTGCCATTTAAAGAGAACTGTGCCTTAGAGCTAGTGCTAGTTCTCCAAGAATTCAATTTTTTTTTTCTTCAGAATTTTCCCCCTTTTTACTTTTTCCTCAGAAAGTTCCAGCTACGTTCTGTTGTTTGGTTGAAAAATGTTATCACTTAGTGCTCCCACAACAAAAAGGAACAGCCCATTATATTGTGACTTCTAAATTCATAAACATGATGAGCAGACACTTGTCATTTATGGGAAGGGGCTACCCTCTACCCCAGGTCATTCCAATTTGGGATTAAAAAGATAAGAAATAAAACTACCTCTCGGGGACCTGCACCGACTTCGTGGATTCCTCTTGGTTTCAGGGGTTCCTTTCTGTTCTATGCGTTAGAGGTGAAGACTTGGCGACCCTAGGGACAGAGCTAGGAATGATAGCAAAGGTTCATTACCTTAACAGACATGACTCCCCCACCCACTCGGTCCTTATAAACACTGACAAACATGTACTTCTGGCTGTGAAAGGATTTTCTCTGTCTTGGACATTCTGTTTCCTCATTAGAGCTAATTTGGGGAATGGCATCTTCTGCCGCAGGCTGAGGTCATACACTTTAAACCTTCCCACTGTTGGACACTGCGTCAGTCATGTTGGACACCTATCACCCATGCACACCAACCGCTCTGTTATATTATTGCTCATGGGTACAAACCCAAAGAGAAAAGCTTTCCCCCAAGCACTTTTTATGTCAAAAACATCCTGATGTTAATTTGTGCTAAAATAACTAGAGGACTAAAACCTAACCTAGTGCAAAAAACAAACAAACAAAAAAAACAAAACCATAATGACTTCAGGTTACAATACGAAGGCCTTTGTGGGATCTGGGGATATTTTTATATAGACTGTGGCAACTGTTAGTAATAAATGGTACATCCTGTAGTTTTTCCATCAAAGAGCAGCTTATGAAAGGAAACAAAACCCTGCCATTAGTGACCAAAGCCACACACATGATGATGGATTTAGGCTGTCTTTATGGGAGAAAATAAATCATGTACTTGGAGTATTCTGTCTAGAGGGCTGTGTTCGAATAAAAGTGGCTTTACACAATTATTCAAATAAGGCTAATTTAATGATTTCACACTAAAAAAGGATCTAGACCTAACTAGAATTTTCTGCTAAAATATGAATGCAGAATTGAACAATTTAAAAATGGAATTCATAGCGACAGATTTTAATGTGTTATTTCTGTTCATGGGTGGAAAAGATAGGTGGGACAGGGGACATGATATGCCAGGTCTTATGAAGACATTTCTGTTTAGAGTGACCAAGGTGTGTTAAAAAGAGGGGAAAATGGCTTGAATTCCAAGAACTCACTCCTCTTGGACCATGACAACTTTGAACAAAAATATTTTCACAAAATTTCATTTTAATCATCTTCTTTACAAAGCACAATACTTTAAGACTTTTCTAAATACAACTTTAGAAAATGAAGCAAAAAAATAATCTCCATAGATGCTGGTCGAGTCCATGCTGAATGCAAAAGAATTTTTTCAAAAGTGATACTTTCAAAGCTTTTCAATATTCTCGACGGGTCCATTTTTAAAGAGTAAAGATGGTGGCTGTCGGGCAGTGGCTCATCCAGTTCCACGATGCAGAATCTTCTTGCTGGTTAGCCCATGAAGCTAGATACACCATTTCTCCTAGAATCACTTCTCCCTCTCCTCATACAAAGGAAGCCAATGGCTCTACGAGGGGAAGATGGGACCCTCTACATTCCGGGTCACCAGTGCCCCAGGAGGGCGCTCCAACTTCTCAAGTGAATTAGTAACAATCCTACTCTGTATACACATTATATAAAACTATATCATCAGGGATTTTCATGATGATAAAACGAGAAATCCAAACATCAAAGAATCCAATCCTCATTCTTGTATTAGGTGGTGGGAAATCTCTGAAGGCTTCAAGTTTAACACAGAAATGCTTAGAACAGTCAAAGATTACAGGAATGTTTTATGCTGCCCTTGAAAACTTGGGGCTCCTGGGCCCAAGTGCATTGAGAGCAAGGCTGCTGAAAAGGCAACGTGTCCAGACATGGGAAGAAGCAGGGGAGGGTTCTTTCGTTATGTACTCTCTCCCCTTAACTGTGCCCCCCCGCCAGAAGACAGGGTGCTGGGGCTTGGTAAATACTCTGGCTAAGTAGCAGCCTCAAGCAGCAAGGATGAGTATGTAGGCAAGAGGAAGGCAGGGGAAGGGAGAGAGAAGAGAAAGGAAGAGACATTTATTTGCAATACTTTCAATGATAATAATAATAATGTAGGGTTTCGGTTTTTGATTTTTTGTTTCTTGCATCACTCCTTCATTGTTAGCAATTCTTATTCTTCGTGGTTGTGCAAATCTATTAATGTTTAGTAGTTTTACTCTAAAACTCAGGAAATAGACAAAGCAGCTTTTTAGAAATACATTGAAACATCCTCAGGGGCCATGAAGGGACCACCCCCCACCCACTCCCCAATCCCCAATCTTGCAATACAGTATGCCCCTTATTTTCAGCTAAGGATGAGAAAACAGTTATAGTCTAAGGCTGAACTGTTCATTTGCTACAAAGATAAAGCAGACAAGCAAACACCAGTTTTCTTGGGAAGGAAAAAAGCAATTCCATAAATGTAAGAAAGAGCCAATGGGTACACTTCAACAAGAGCCTCCCCACCCATTCTCTTGGACCTGAGGAAGGGGTTACAAGAGAGCAAGGCAAATGACATTATGTGAGCACAGTTTAAACAATAACACACACAGATAGCCCAGTGCAGGAAATAATACAACTTTCCCCCCCTTGTTTTCATTTGCATTTTACTTTTATTTATTTTTGCTTCAATAATGCATATTTTGTTCACGCAAAAGGTGCAAAGGACAGGAAGCGGGGGCTTAACTTGGCTGATGAAAATCAAGCAGGGGTGACATTTTTCTAGTTCCATCAACAACCGAAAACGAGGAGCACTGAGAAGTCGCAGCTGGCACCACAGGGCACGCCCGACCTCACAGCTGTCTCCTCTCAGGACCTTTGGCTAGGTAAGAGAAGCTTTGAAGACAGTGGCCTCTAGTGGACTTTGATAAGTGATTAAAAAATGGTTGTATCTTTTGTTGTTTTGTTTTTGAATCATGGTAGCTGCATCACAAAAGCTCCAATCAAGAGGGTGGTAAAAAGAAGGCACAGATCATTGCAAATACCAGATTTTCTCTTTCTCTTTTTGTAAATATACCATCATATATGAGCTAAAATGTATCTCAGGGGAGTGGGGTTTGCTGGCAGGGAAAGGGACAGGTTGGACCTACAATTGCATATGTAATAGAATCCTAGAGGGGACACAAAGCGAGGCAGCTTCTGCCAGAAGCAAAGGAACGAGGCGCTCGCTCTGGACTATGTAATACAAACATGGAGGGAATCTGACAAAACACGATTTAAAAAATCATAAAATTATAAAGCTTGTAAACGAATAATCTGAAATTACGTTTTATTAATGGAAAATATCATCAAAATAGTACCACTATGGACTAAACTGCCTGAGTTTTCATTTCGCATGAGATCTCATAGTAGAAAAGCCTTTAGCACAATTTGCTCTGTTGAAGTCACAACCAGTGCCAGACCCAGGTCTATACCGTGGGGAAGATTCTCCTCTTGGATGGAATTTGTGTTGTGCTATCAAGACTTTTGTGCTAATCTTTCAAACAGGGACATGTTGAGGCAAACCTTTAATCTTTTGGCACAAGGTTATTTTGGCTGGGGCGGAAATTTTGAGTCTTGGACTCAGGATGAATAATGCAACATTTCATTTATCAAGTATTCATTTTGATTGAAGAGCTTTCTTTATGTCATTGACTTCATTCTATAAAGGAAAAATAAGAACCGAAGAAAATCAATGAATTGGCTGGTTTGAGAGACGCTGACAGATAATCAACCTGGTCGACTGAAAGAACGTCATCAAGCTGACCATTTTAAAGGTGAAATGGGTGGAATGAATTCTGAATGAAGAGTGGGCGACAATGGCAGAAATGTTCGAAAAGCCTGAAGATCAGGCACACAGACACGACGCACTAGGAAATGATGGATGTTTGAATTCCCAGGCTATCGGGATCCAAAATTTCTCCAAAGCAGCAATAATTCCAGTTTCTTGGCCAGAGAGTAGAGCAAGCTGTTCTGAAGTGCTGGACCGTGTGGCATTGTTAGAAGGCAGCTCAGCTGTGGTTTGGCCCAAAGGGGTGTCTGTCAGCACCTCCAAAGTGATGACAAGCAGTTACCTCTCCTTTCTTTAAGCATCCTGGATCCCCCGTCAGCACCATGGGCACCAAGGGCATGAAAGCGGGATGTCTACCTTTGGCCATTTACCACTCCCACATTTGGTAACAGTTGACTTGGATCAGAGGCTGAAGAGAGACAGAACCCAGTGTCCCAGCAGGACTCACATGGCCATTGGGAGGAGAAAAGACATGAAGATCAACTGCCAGGTGTGGACAGTGGTGGTCCTGGAGTCCAAAGGACCACGTGGCAGAAGCTATCCGGCAATGGGGTCTCTCTAGTGCCATATGCCTTCTGGCAGTTACTTGAATGAGCCCTCCAGTAACCGGAGGGAACGTTTTGCAGACGTGTTTCAGATAAATTCCAAAATAGAAACCCAATTGGAGGCATGTTCACTAATTGTTTCCTGGATCCCGGGAGAAGGTGTGAAGTGAATCTACACAATGCTAAGGAAATTGCCACAAGAAGTCTATCTAAATCTGCAGAAAAGCAACCATCCTTTATTTTCAAAATAACGCCCTGATGCTGTCCCATCCCCAACTCCAAGCATGGAGGAACCTACCTGCAACCGAAGCCGGATTTTCTTCTCTTCATCCAGCTCTGACAGTAACTGCTTAATCTCTCGTCTGAAAAGCAAACAGCAATGGCATGAAGCAAAAGTCCACATTTCCCAATAAGAGATAGGAAACCTCTATTGCTACAAATCCATTGAACCCCTTTACAAAGAAAATGCAGACAGAACATTTGATTTTCATTGCATTGTTACTGTTTAAACTGACTGTGGACAGAAAGGAGTCCCATTATTTCTGGGCTCCGAAGATATGCAACCATCAAATAAGTCTGAAACGACCTTGGAGATCCCTCCCATCCATGTTTCTGCTCAAAAGAGAAGAGGGGGAAACTGAGGACCAGTGCGGGGAGGCCTGACTTGCCCAGTGACTAGACTTCAGGTATCCAGGCTCATTCTGTCATGTTCCCTCTAACTAGCCTTTGATTACAGAATCACTTTCAGAGCCCTTACATAGTCATATTCATTGCAGATATTTTTACCGCTCTCTATATTTCCTTTATTTTCACCATTTGAAATGAATAAAAGGCTACTGGTATGTTTCCAAGGATGCTCACAGAATCCTACGAATAATGATAGCCCAAAACTTGGAGATAAACTAACTGAACTAACAGTATGATAATCATTCAGGGAGAGAGTAGACATGAGTTCAGACACACAGTCTAGTGGCCTTTCCAGCATTAAATAATGAAGTGGGACACGACTCATCATCCTGCATACTCAGGGCTCCATGCTTGGGACACGGAAACCATCCAAACTCTGGTCAGAGAGCGCCACTCCACGTTCGGGCATCAGACACTCAATGCTACAGGTGTACTTCTGCAAACTGGATTGCAATCTCAGAAAACAAGGACTATGGAAACAGCACAATAAAGAAGGTAGAACTACTTATATGGATTTGCTCATGTCAGCTGAGCACCACGGTGGTCCCTACACCCGGGCCACTGTCCCAGCAATACTGCCAACACATGGGTTCACTGAAAGTAACCAGCTGTGATTTCTACTGTGTTTATTCAAGCACAAGCTGCATCAATATCTCAGCACTACTAAGGGCTTAGGGAAGAAGTAGAAGGTGAGATCCCAAGCCAACAGTGCGACTCCAGGAAAACTACGGTAGGCAAAGTCTCCAGTGGTCCTGGTGGGCAATTAGTTGGGGAGGACATACAAAGTCACTGAGTCCTAAACTAGTTAAAAAAAAAAAAAGACATACGTCCACAAGGAGCAAGGACTTTTGCGAGTGAGGGCAGGCGGCCCAGACTTGAGCTGAAGGCAGAGAGGAAGTGACACCAGGCGCTAAGGTAGGAGACTGGTGGGGACCCAGCGATGTGGGCATGAAGGCCAGGCTAAGGAGGGGTCACTGTGATGTGCTGATTCCAGAAGATGTTGGCTGGGGAAGGACAGCTTTGGCTAACTCACTTAACCGTGCTCGGGTTTCACAGTGTCAGGAGGAACGTGGGGTGGAGCGGCCCCAAAGCAGGGGCATTTCTGCACTCGGAGGCAGGTGCAGGCCATCAGATGTGCAGGAAGGCTCCAGGCCCCTGTCACAGAGCCCCAAGGGCTGAAGTCTTAGGTTTAGGCCAGTTTGACACAATGGCGGTCCTGTTCAGAAGGCTGAGAACCAGTCTCTGGGATGTACTGGGAACACTGTCTAGGTAGGGGACACATGTCACCTGGACATGGACGTGTCACTGGGTATCCACACCTGTAACATGTGGAGCCAGACAGAAGCTGAGGACATTAAGGAGTTAGCAGTCTGGCTGGCCCAGAGAGACCTTTCTCTACTTCCATCCTGCTGGCTCTGCATATTTATCTGATGGACCCCTTCCAGGTAGCGGCTAAGTTCAAAGGGTCCCCATTTTATATGACACCTCTCAACTTGAATATAACAGAACTTAATAAAGTCACAATGCTCGAAGTGAGTTCTGTGGAACCCTTGTCCTAGAAAGCTCTAGAAACCAATGGCTCTGATTAAGCACATTTGGGAAACATAATCCTCTCCATCTTCCCGAGTTACAGCTGAGACTCTGAGCAGTCCCTCATAGAAGAAATGAACTTTAATGATAGCCTAAAGCATCTGATCACAAAACACTTCAGGGCCCTTCAAATCTGCAGGAGGAGGGGGTGTCAGGGTTCTGCCAACTGCAGACATCCTCCCGAAAGTGACTGTTGGTCTCTGACACCATCACTCACCACCACCCCGGGCACCTCCCTGTTCAGGAGGCCAGGCCCCAGACATGTGCTCACTTACTGAGCTACTCGTGAGGCTGTGCCTTCCGAAGTCCTACCCGGGGAATACCTCCTCAAGATGCTCCCCTGCTCCCTCAAGATAACTCTCTGATCCCCCTTTTACTCAGAGCAGAACTCCCTACTTCTCGACCCGTTTATCATTTTTGTTATTGCACGCGGCATCCTGGGTAATATTTAGGTGTGTCCTTTGCTTAAAGGTCCTCCTCTCCACCTAGGGCTCCTGGAGGGTTAGAGATGTGGAGAGAACACGTGTGCACGATAAACAGCCCAAGTCTCGTGGTGTGCCATCAAGCTGAGTGTAAAGTCTCAGGTTTAGAGAGTCCCTGCCTCTTTTTCATACATGACAGTCCCTGTGCGCAAGTCAATTACTTCATCCGGCAGCTAACTGAAGACACTGCACTTTTTTTAATGCTGGAGGGAAAGCTGGCTGTTGGCTCGGGAAGAAGTGGTACATGTGCAGACTGTTTGATGGGGATTTAAAGATCATTATTTTAGCAGCCTGCTGAGCACGCCCGTCCTTGTAACCGACTCCTCCCTGGAAGGCCCGCAGCCAGCCCATCCCTTCCTGTGTGCAGCTTGTCCAGGTCACACATAGAGCCGAGCTAATTGAAACCTCTTGGGTTCACACTCATCCTCACCCCCGCTGCCACTGCCACCGTCAGCAGGGAGGCCAGCTCACCCTCCAGCCCAGAAGCAGGGGCCTCAGACACTCACTTCTGCTGGTCCTTCATGATCTCGATGATGCTCCTCAGCTCACGGACCTGCATCCTTAGCTCCTCCACGGCAGCCTGGCTGCTGGTCATAGGCTCCATCTTTGGTTTTCCTTCCGTGCCGAACAGAGATGGGGAGTTGGCTCTGTGTCCGGCTGTTCCCAAAGAGGATGACAGGGAGGAGGGCACCGCCGCCGACAGAGGCGCTGACCCGCTGCTGCCTGCAGCCATGGTCCCCGGCTTGGGTGGCAGGGATGCTTTGTTGTCAGACACCTGTGACAAGTGGGGGGTCGGGGGGTGGTCAGAGAGGATTCAAGACCGGGAGTTGTGGTTGTGCCTCCCTGCTCTGTCTAGGAACCCCACATCTGCATCACAGTCCGGCCTCGCCCTGCATACTCCATTCATTTATGCCTTCACCTTCAAGCCTCCAAGGGATCCTGTCTTCAAGTGCCTTCCCCTGCGTGATTTAAATTTCAACCGTTTCGGAACAGGTTTAATGTTCACGTAGAGAGGCCCACCTACTTAGAGGTTCTACAAACTCTGAAGCACACAAACATTTTCTTGACTGCAGGGGTGCAGCACCCAGTGAGGTGTGGACACACTGCAGCTGGGCGGGGTCTGCACAAAACGAGGGCAGCAGTGGACAGCCAGGGCCTGGAGGAGGACCACGAGGTAGTCAGAGGGAAGAAGAGTCATTGTGGGCAAAGTTCTAGGAGGAAGGAAAGCCCTAGCAAAAGACTAGACAGGAAGAGCAAAAGACATTCCCGGGAAGCAGCTGTTAGGTACAGAGCGGAAAGGAGAGGTGGGGCTGGACAGGCAAGGCTGGGAAGGTGGAAGGGGCTGTGGAAAGGGTTAAGAGCGCATGCCTGGTTAGAGGAGACTAGTGGCACAAGGGCCTAAGCACTGGTGAGTGTGGAGGTCGAGAGAAATGCTGGGGGATCCTTAGACAATGAAAGCGGGGGGTGGCGAGGGCTTGACTAGGCAGTGGACAAGAAGACAGTTCTGAGAGATGTGGCGGAGGCAGCCCCTCCAACAAGGATGTGGTCCTCACGCTGGTGGAGTGCAGTCCATGGCCAGGAGGCTTTGGTCCTGCCTGGGCTATAGGGGGAGGAAGTACAGGTCCAGTCCATGGGCGGGCCGTCGAGCTGGTACCTTCCAAGGGAGGAAGGGCAGGTTGGAGACCCAGGTAATGGTTTCCATTTTGGACACAGTGAATTTCAGGAGCCCGAGGGACAACCTAGGGGACATGTCCAGTGGGCATAGCCAATGACGGAGAGTGAGCTGGGTGAGAGGAAACAGAAGGCACGAGAGTGGATGGCACAGAACTAGAAGAGGCCCAGTGATGGAAACGGGATGCTCCAAACTAAAAAGGTGGGGAGAAAAGGCAGAGTCTTCAGGGACTGGGACAGAATGGGAAGAGAGGGGATGAAGCAAGACCACAAGAGGGTGATGGACATCCCATGGAGGAGCTGCCAGAGGAAAAGCTAGTGGGATTAGAGGGTCAAGGGAGCGGAGTGGAAAATTGAGAGAGTTCATTTGGTGGAGCAAGGAGACTGGAAACGTGAAAAAGGCACGTCAGCCCTGAACTGGTGAGGAGGGATGTGACCTGCAAGTTTAGAATTTCCTTCTAGAAACACGGCCGAGGAAGGAAGATGGGAGAGAAGGTGTGTGTGTTCGTGTGCAACCTTGGGAAGAGATGGGGGGAGGATGGAGACGTGTCCTGAGGAGGCCAGGTGCACATAGGGAGCAGAACAGTCACAGGCGGGGCCGGTGCCTGCCTAAGGGAGAAGAGGACAGCAAAGGCCAGTGAGCTTGTAGGTAGGTGGACAGGAGGGCAAGTAGCGACGGGATGCTGGGAGGTGAGGGCAGTGCTGAAGTTGGCAGGGGCCTCCTCCAGCAGCAGGAGCCCAGGGCGGGAGCCAAGAAGGAGCATGGCGGGCCTAGGGAGGAGCACAGCGTGGATTCGGGCTGAGCTAGAGGAAGAGGCCCGGCAGAGTGAGCCAGAAGCAGATGGCCCTCATTCCCAGTCTCTCTGCTTGCCTTTTCTCTGCCAAGTCACCATTGAGGAAAAGTGCTTTCTGCTGCCAGGGAAAGCAGCCCGCCATCCCACTTACCGTTAGTCGGAGTTACAGTAAGAGGGAAGAGGGACCGACGTTTGTGGCGCATGGGTCACAAGCTGGCCTTCACTAGACAACTGAAATGACGATCCATCGGCACAGACGTTTGACAAGCAGAAGGAGGCTTAGAGAGGTGGCTGAGAAACTGCCCAAGACTCACAGCTAATAACTGGCAGCGCTGCGACTGGGTCCCCTCCCCTATCAGCTGGACCCTCAAGCCCAGCACTGTGGCGGTGGCGGCTCGGGTTCAGAGATTCAGTCTCCTGTCCTTACTGTCTTTGCTGCTTTCCCATTCCTGGGTTCAGCCTTATTTTCTCCCCAAACCCACCGATGTCCTCACAGTGATGACTTCTAAGCACTTGAAGTAAAGGGTCGCTTAGCATTTCCGAAATGACGTGCTTACCCAGTCCGTTCTAGCTAACAAGTCCTCCTCACAGAGTATAGGCCACCATATGCCCCAAGCAAATTCGTTCCCATAGAATTTCTAGAAGCAGTAAACAACAGGACATGACAACTTCAGGGAAGTGAAATAAGCGAATGGGATAGACTTGTGCACGTCAGAAAAACGAAAAGCTACTGTCCACCAGTAGATGTCACTATAGAGACACGCCAGGATGTCAGCGAGAAAGCAGCTACAGTTCGGTGACTATAATCACCAAAAAAAAAAAAAAAATGTAAATCCAATTTCTACAAATGGAATCCTTTTTTAAGACTGACTTTTTGTTTTGTGACTAATTGCTAGTAGTATGTTTTATAGGATCATATTTTTTTGCTTACTTTACCAGATTTCAAAGAAAATCTGTACAAATAAATTCTTAAATCTTTGAGGAAAATCCCACATAATCTTTTATTTGACTTCTTTCTGTTTGATTTCTCTAATTCCTGCTTCAAGCACCTTAAAAAGTGACTGAAGCTTTCTGCTTTTAGACAGAAAGCAATTGCTAATGTTTATAGAAAATAATTCCAATTGACTGGCTTCTTGTAGTATGAGAAAATGGAATTTTAAGCTCTTGGTTCACATTTATCGGAAGAACAGAACTTGTACAGGGTGTCCTTCAGAGGTCACATGCAGTTGCAAAAGAACGTCTTCTTTGTTTCTCATAAATCGGTAACTTAAAATACAGCTATACCATTCCCGGGCCATGCAATGAACTATAACTGTTTTTCACTTATACATTTATCCTAATAAATGAATCCAACCATTTTTCCTACTAGTTATTCAAATTCATGAGGTGTCCACCATAATGAGTGACACTACCAATTTTGAACATGCAAGTCAGGGTTTGGGGGGACATGGTGGCTTAGTGGTTAAGTCCATGCCCTCTGTCCGGTGCAGTCCACATATTTTCCAAAGACCGGGGTTCACATGCTGGGGCTGGGGGAACAACCAAGTTGAACAACTAAATAAAAACAAAACAAAATGCTTCTTCCTCCTCTCTCTTCCTGCCTGCCTGCCTCACCTTTATTCCTGCCTGCAATTTTCCTTTAACAAAAAAGAAAAGAAAGATCAGGGTTGGTGGGCAGAGGGCATGGCATTTAATATAGTGAATGTATTCTTTCCAGACAGCTCAAGCTCTTTAAGTTGTTTTGGTTGTTGTGATGGTGACAATGGTGATGGTGGTGTGTGAGGGCACTGGTGTACGTGTAGCTTGATGGTATGAAAAGGAGATCAAACCACAAAAGAAGAAATAGGATATCAACCACTGAACTTGTATCACAGGGCAGAAGCCCTGTGATAAACTGTGAAAACTTTGCCGCATGTTTTAGGAATTTTGATGAGTTAAGTAGTTACGGTCACTAAAAAAAATGACAAAAAGTTGCTCTGTTGCAATGGTCTATTTGTGTCCTCTCAAAATTCGTATGTGAAAATCCTAATCCACGGTAATGGTATTAGGAGGTGGTGCCTTTGCAAGATAATTAACCATTAGGGTGGGGTGCTCATGAATGTGATTAGTGTACTCTTGAGACTAGACTTTGGAGAGCATGCATGTGCTCTCCCTCTCTGTGTCTCTGTTTCTCTCTTTAAAGGAAAGGCACAGGCAGTAATGAAGGCGAGCAGAGGCAGGCAGGCAGGAAGAGTGAGGAGGAAAAAGTACTTTATTTTACTTAAGTTGTTCATCTTGGCTGCTCCTCTCGGCCCTGGGATGTGAACCAGAGTCCTTGGGATGTATGTGGACTACACTCTTGGCTGGAGCAGTGAGCTCTACCTTTACTCCACGAGGGTGCACCATGGAGTGCTCTCTGTCCTTTTCCCACTATTAGAAAAAAAACAGTAAGATGTCTGCAACTCTGAGAGGGCGCTCACCAGAACCTGACCATGCTGGCGCCCTGATCTCAGATTTCCAGCCATCAGAAATACATTTCCATGCTTTGTAAGCCCTCCAGTTTCTGGCACTTTGTTATAGAAGTCCACACTCAAACATCTGCTTATCCTTGTTTGGCTTATAATCCATCATCAGAGCCCACACGGAAAGGCAGGGACCCCATGCTGTCGGGACACCCCAGCTATGGTTGGTCACTCACTTGGGATATGGTAACAGTCTTTGAAGTTTTCTTTGATGCGTCCACTCCTCTGTGTGCAAGTGAAATGTGCTCCTCTTTCTCTTCTTCAGGACTTGGGGAGTCAAAGATATCAGGGCTTGAAAGGGAAGACTGAAGGAAGTAAAAAGAAAATGCTTTCATCAGAATCACACTTATGACAAAGCTTTTGTTAACATTATGCCATTATGCTTTTCAAAGCCCTTGACACTTCTATGGGATGATTTAATTCCTCTGATGCCCATGGTCATTTCATCTGTGCAAGCATCTGTTAACCTTTTGTGCCCCCTCCCTCCTTTCTATAACACTTGCTACTGTGCCAGGCATGGAGGTTGGGACTGCACTTAACGGTTACGTGTTGGACATGGTCCCTGCTGCCATGGGGATGCCAGTCCAGTGGGGAAGGACACACAGGCTGAGAAGGAGCTGACCCTAAGCAAACTCTTCTTTATTCCTTCCAGATTCTTATTTAGGGCTGTTCAATCTGCTGCATGTGTAAGCATCTGCAAGGATTTGTCTAAGAGCAACTATTTCCATGGACAAGGGATTGCCAAGCCTGGGACCCAGTGACCAGCATTTCGGCAGCCCCAGATCACCGCCACACCTGCTAGCACAGCCCATTCAAATATGATTTGGAACCGGCTGCTAAATCTCTGCCCTCATGGCCACAGACAGTCGGCATCCATGTTGGATCCTATCTTTGCTGTGGTATAGTCACAGAAGGCAGCATCTTCTGGTAAAAGATGGGGATAATACTCTGATCCTTTCTGCCCCCCACCCCCAAAATGAGAAGGCACCATGAGGAAGACACTTACAGATGTGAGAGACTGGGATGGAGGCCGTCTCCCTGTGGCTTTTGGTCTGCTTGTGGTTGGATGACTGAGTTTCTCAGTAGATGACACCACGGAGTCAAAACCTTCTAGGTCTAAAAGGAAAGTGAGACAGAGTTTTAAGAGTGAGGAAAGGTTCTTAACACCTGCCACGAGCACCTCTGTTACTCAGTGACGTCATTGTGTAGAAAGGCCAATTAGATCCTTTGTTTTTCCAATACATGTGAGTCAAGCCAAATGAAAGAATCATTTCCTCCTTTGAGTAAATAAGCTAGCACGAGGAGAGAGAAACATGAGTGGTCATTCCCCTTGCGCACAAATACTCATCCATCTTGAAAAGCTACAGAAAGAAAATGGGAAACTCCCTTTTGGTAGATAAACCATTCTTGCAGTCTCAACACAAAAAGCAGCAAGCACAACACCCACAAAGAACGAATCCATGGACAAGTGAATGCTGGCTGCGGCCTCCAAAAGATGAGAGGGCCGGCTCCTCCTCCAGCTGCACTGCGACACTCTGGCCATCCACCTTCACCATCCCCGAGACTATACCGCTCCTTGAGACGAAGACCGAGCTAACTGCCGTAACTGCAAATATACCGGCTCGGGACAGAACAGATCAAAGTTAGACGTGGTTTCCCCCCGGCCTTATTGTGGGGAGAAGTCTTGTGGCGATGTTTACCTTACTGGGCTGTGTGACAGTCAGCTTTATTCAATTAATGAACAGCCAGGTGTTACCTGTGAACTATTTCCTTTAATGGAATATGTAAAACCAAGGACCAGTCACTAGTCAGGAGAAACCACTGACTTACACCTGGAACTATATTAAGTGGCTTTACTCTAGTACCTGATGAAAGAATAATTGTGCAATGAACTTGCCTTCTCAGGGCAGAGCGAGCATAACCAAAGGTGAGCTCTCCGCAGAGACAGCACAAAGAAAAATATCAGTGGTCTGTGAAGCCAAGGGGGAGCCAACTAGCCCACAGCCCCAGAGTAAGGTACTGAAAAGGCTCCAGAGTGCCAGTCAGGTCGGCAGGGTTCAGGGAGAGTTCTGGGCCTGGGATGGGCCAGGATCCCACTGTTCAGCGTACCTCTCTGGAGTTGGCTAACTGGGTGATGCTCTCAGGGGCCTTGCATTTAAGAGAATCTTCTTTTCCTGAAAGGCTCCCCTCCTGACCGCACCCCAGGGCTCTCCTCTACCATGCTGTCTGAAGTTGAAATTCCCCATGACACACACGGATTGATGCCGGAAGCCATCATCTGACATTAATATCCTCCCACTTAATATTTTTCAATCACTTTATTTCTGATCACAGAATACACGCTCAATGCATAATTTAAAAATAGCAACAACAAAAGAAAGTCAATTATAATTGCACACATCAATATGACCACTATCAGCACTTTGCTTTATTTCCATGCTGGCTTTTTTCTACGGTCAAGTTCACGCTTAATGTAGTATGAGATTTAGCTTATTTATTTCACTTAGCATGGTATGCTATGGCTCTAAAAATTCTTTGCAATATTTTGATTGCTGTATAGTCTTCCAGTGCATTACAATTCATGATTTCCTGAACCCGCTATTGTTGGATAATTAGTTTCCAAATGATTCCACCCACCCCGCACCCAGAGGTTTAGGTGGATCCCTGGAGGAGAACAGAGAGGAACAGAAAACTTGGGAGCAGACGCTGAGCAGGTAGCCAGGCAGGAAGTGAAGAAGAGGGCCATCCAGGGTTCTGACATAACAGTCACTGCCAAGGCCTTAGCTGGGCACTACCAGGGGCTGACAGGGATCATCTAGGTCATGGCTCTGTCAAGGACTGCAGCAAGCCCTGGAGGCACAAACGCGACCAGGGCGAGCTATGAAAGAGCAGGAAAGGCTAATTGGCTCTGGTTCTCCACTTTGACCATACAGTCGACTCTCCTGGACAACTAGAAAAACTCATGCATGGATCCCGCCCTGGTCACTGGCTGAATTTGTCCAGGGTGCAGCCTGGGTATCACCCTGGGCATAAGCAGGCTCTCAGTCTCCCCAGGCAATATTTTATGCACCCAGGTCTGAGAAGTACCACCTTCTTGGAAGTTGAAGGTGAGGGGATGGAGAATCAGTAAGGACTTGACTAAGCAGAAGGGAGGAGAGAGCAGTGGGTTCAGCCTACCAAGTGAATGATGGGGCCCAGTGAGTGGCCAGACTAGCTGAGTGAAATGTCAGGAGTAACACTCATCACTAGGGTGAGTTCTCCAATGCCGGGCTGAGCAGTGCTGAACAGGGGTGTTGGAGCAGTTGATCAAAATGGCGACTAAAAGCATGGCTGAGAGATCAGAAAAGCTGCAGTTGAAATGAGGAGGCAACCTGAGAGGTGACCCTGCATTAGAGTTGTGTGGGAAGGGGTGTGGGGATGAGGGGAGCAAATGAGATGGCCTCAGGTCCCCTTGGGATGGACTCTGCACGTCTACTGGCGTGCAGAAACAGACACCTTCACATCCAGAGGAAACTACCACGCGGATTCCGGGGAGGACTCCATCTTTGCCCCCTATTCACCCTGCTGGGCCCACTGAAATAATTAATCCCACTTGAGAGGTGAGAGTTTGATCATGTGAGAGATGCTGGTTTATAACGAATTGTACTTTCAAAACGACTGAAGCGGCTGTCTCCCACACTTAGATTGTGAGTCCCAGGAGGGTCTGAAGTTCCCTTCTGTGACAGAAATGAGGCATCTTCTCAGTGCTCTGTCCTGGAGATGTGGCTGGCTATGTGTGGCCAGGCTTCACCATGGTTGGGTCCTTGTAGTGCAGACCTTAGAGCCAGTAAAACAAAATGTCAAAGCTTGGCCACACGTTTCTGTGACTCAAGAATAGGAGGAGGGCCAGAGTCTTGCTGCGGGGCACCGTTAACCTCTTCATGCATCTTCAGCTACTTTTACCTTTCTACAGTTTGAGCTTAGAAAAAGCACTTTTTGGAAAAGAACAAAACCAAATCACCAGAAAGAAAAAGACACACCAAGAATGAGGTCACTTGCTGAAAAGGGGACTTCGGAGCCTGAAGTGCAATGCACTTCTGCTTTCTGCTAGACGGGGCAGCTCTTCAGTACTGTGCCACACTGTCAGTGGCACAGAACATTCTCTCATGGCTGTGGCCATGGTAGCGGAGATTAAGGAAGAATTTCCATGACTAACCCACTGCGGTGCGAAGAAAATGTCCCAATTTTCATGGTGGTTTTGAAATGAATCAGGCTGAAATTTGATAGGACCTTTCTCAGCCTGGTTGGGAATTTTTCCTCTTAATAAAAAATGATTTTAATGCCCATAAGTCAATCCAAAACTATTGGACTGGCAAATACTGGGTATATTTTTTAAAGCTAGTTTCCTAAGGACAAGAGGCTCTTGGCTTTTGCGATAACTGGAAGATGAACCCTCTGGGCCATACAGGGATAATTCCTGTTGGACATGGAGTGGGCCTGGAAAGGGTCTTTGACTCTTCATGGCATACAGAGTGGCCCATCTCCCAAGAACTTCGATCCCGTCCTATTTATAGTTCAATCAGAAAATGGACCCTTCATTTTGCATGGAGGGGAGGGAAGGTATGAGTGACGACAGGTGACCCGAGGACATCCACTGAAAACACAGAGGAGTAATAGTCAAAAGTCGGAGATGGGCCAGTTGTCACCAAAGGAATTACAGGCACGTTCTGAAGGGACTTTGTTGATTCACTGCAGCTTGCTGCTCTGGACTCAAAACAGAGCCCTAGGATGGACGTTTCCTGCTGCTGAAGCCTGGCATTGTCACTACCTCCAATATTTCTGGACGCCATCCCTGCTCCATGCTCCTGTCAAAGATCATTAAGCCTGTTGGAATTTGTCTGGAATCACCGTAGTAGATGGGTCACTCCAAGTCCCATTCCAGGTCACATGCTGCCTCTGGAGAATAATGTCTGAAGTGCAGATCTCACTATGTCCCTTCACTGCTTAAGTCCTCCTCAAGTTCCAATGAAATCCTGATGCCGGAGCATGGCCAAGGCCCTCATGATATGGCCCAAGCCCCCTTTTTCTCCTCTCCCCGCCCCTTCCTTTAGGCAATCAAGGCTTGGGTTCAACACTGGGACCTCTTCCAAGAAGCCAGACTGCACCCTAAATCCTGGCTTTTGTGCTCCCCATGTCACCTGTCACCACAATCTTGGCATTCAGCACCTGAACTGACATTTCTCATTGACTTCTCTGTCTCTGCCATGATCCAGGAAAGAGGCTGTAGTTTTTATTTCTATTTTTCCCAGGCCCAATATCATTCCTGACTTGCAGTAAGTATTCAATAAATGATTATTGAATAAATCAGTAACCTCTGGGGCTTCAGTTTTTCCACACCCCCCAAAAAAGGAGAATCATCTGAACTATCAGCTTTATAGGGTTATTCTTTTAGAAAAAAGAGATTATGTGACTTCTTTTCAAATTACCGAAGCAGAGTTTTGCTTTCACATATCATTGATGAGCCTGTGGTATTTGGGAAGACAGATTTAAGAGCAAGTCTAAAAAATCATTTTATTAAAAAATGATTTAAGATGAGAAAACCTAAACTCAGAGGGTGTGCAGGTACCCTTCTCCACAATGAAGCTGCATCTCAAGGCAGTCTGAACAGAAGAAGAACTCCCACCCTGCACATCAGTTCAATCACTTGATGAGTGTGGGGAATCTGTGCAGATCAACAAGAAGAACCCATGATCAGGGGTCGAATGCACATCTGTGTTAGCCAAGTCACCACTTGAAAAATTCTCATCTGAGCAATGGGAATCTGCAGGAAATTAAGGCCTCCAAAATATGTAAGGATAGAGCAGACTAGCTTCTATGTTTTCATTTATAATCCAGATATGAAGTGTGCAAGACACAAGCTGCTGTGTAAACATGTCGGAGTATCTGGCCGCCACCCTACGCCTCCACACTTGACAAATGTGCACTCGTTTACCTGCACAAAACCTCATGCCACGTAGGTGCTGCTCTATTCCATATACAGGGAGACAAGGAGGGTCAGAGGTTAGGAAACTTCCTCAAAGTCACAACCCACATTCAGATTCATGTCCGCGGAATTCTTTCTACTACAGAGCACTGGATGGAGGTGGGAATACTTGACCATCTCATTCAAATGATGGTGAATTCTGAGAACTGTTTCTACATCAAGGACAAGATACTGAGACGTGTAATTTTCTTTTATGAAGAAGCTACTCTGTATCCAGATAAACTGCCTTCATTCTATTCTATTCAGTTATGTTTTTTAGAGGGTTGGAACAAGGCCTGGCTATTTAAAAGAAATCTCTGGCAAGAAATGTAAGCTAAGTGAGAATATTTGGCTTTTCAGTACAAAATTAACTTTTACATGGGAACTCATAGTCCAAAGAGAGGGAGATACAGAATCTATTTACTCATTCACTTATTCAAATATTTATTAAGTACCTGCTGAATGTGAGGCATAGTTGCAGTCTTGAGAAGGAAAATCATCACTGTCCATTAACATCTGCTGTGATGGAAACCTGCTATATCTGTAATATCCAATATGGTTGCCCCGACTGGCTATACAGTACATGGAATATGGATAAATGTGGTTATTTAAATTTAAATAGTCACATATGGTTAGTGGCAACACTGATCTCTAGAATGATCACTCATCATGGTATTTCTGATTTATTCTCAGTCTATTTTATTCAACACAGGAATAAAGGTGAGTAGATAGGCAGGCAGGAAGAGAGAGGAGGAAGAAGCATTGTATTTATTTTATTTTAGTTGTTCATCTTGGTTGTTCCCCCCGGGGCCTGAGACACAAACCCAGGTTCTTGGGATATATGTGGACTATGCTAGGCTGGAGGTGGGGGACCCAACTGCTTCTCACTAGGGCCTGTTTATTTAAGGCATATTTACTGAGTACTATGAGCCAGGCTCTGGGCTAGACATGGGGGATGATACAGGAGAGAACGAAATGGCCATGGTTCCTGCCCTACATACCTCAGAGTCCATTGAGAGGGATGGATATATATGTATATATAATTTACATATATATGTATTACACGCCGAGTGACAAATTCTCCTAGCTACTAGGAAAGAAATATAAAAAATGAAACTAGCAGTGTTGGCATGGAGACCCAATTGAGATGAGGCGAAGGGGAAGGGTGGCGAGGTGAGTCTTACTGAGCCCCGGCACTGAGGAGAGGAATAGACACGCTACGGCGATTCGCTTTGCTGCACCTCATCTCACAGACACTGCTTTAAAAAACAAAACAAATTGAAGGCTCGAGGCAACTCTGTTGAGTAAGTCATTTTTCCACCAGCATGTGCTCCCTTCATGTCTCCGAGTCACATTTAAAATATGTACATTTTTGAGACATGATACTATCGCACACCTCCTAGACTATAGTAAAGTGTACATATAACGTCTGTGGACTGGGAGACCCCAAATGTGTGGGACTTGCTTCACCGTGGTGATCTGCAAAGAAACCTGCAGTTTCTCCAAGGTGTCCCTATAAAGTGCTTCGCAGAGAGAGAACGACAAAAGCAATGTTAGGTGGGCAAAAGTATACATTTGTATTCCTTTGAAAACTGCTAACTACAGCTCCAAATTTGCTATGAAAAATGATTTAGTAAAGTATTTAATGGGAATAGAAGTTACATTATTATTCACGCAAATGTAAACAAGCACAACCTTTTTGCAATGTCATTTGGCAATATCTGTCACAAAAGGTAAATGCGTACACTTTCAGATTTTCCATTTCTAGAAATTAATCCATAGAAACATTTATATGAATGATATATTTATGAGGTCCGTGGCCTTTAGACTGTTTTGCCAGAGTAACTCAAAATAATTTTGCAATCCCATGTACCCTTCCCCACATCTTAAGTTGACATCTACATTTTAGATGTATTTTAGATACAGAGGAGATAATTTCTGGTATATTCTGAATATTTACATGTTAAAATATCACTATTCTATTTCTCTCTTACACGCATTCAATCTGTATTCGACTAACACAGCAATGTAACAGGCATCGTCATCCACTTTAAAACATCATGAGTTGGGGGTATGCCCTGGTGGCATAGTGGATGGGTCTGCGGCCTCTGGTCAGTGCAGTCCACATGCACACCAGGGACTGTGATTCACAACCCGGAGCCAGGGAACAACAAGATAAAATAAATAAAATGCTGCTTAAAGAAAAAAAATCATAAGGACAACTGAATTCTCCTCACATAACTGTCCTGTCCCTAGTCGATCAGCTGGGATTAACTTGGTAACGAGGAACACAGATGCAAAAGAAGGGGTAAATAAAAATCACGAATAAGCTTATCATGAATAGTGGGAAATTCTGCACCATTACCTTCCCTCCTTGAATTCACATTTCCACTGCTGAAATGTATTCTAATGTTATATATTTGTATGCTTTTGTTAATTTTGTCCTTTGTTAATTATCATTTTTCTGCTATGAAACATGTATTTAAGTGGAAATTTATGGTATTTAAATTTTTATGAAATCATAAAGTGCTAAATATAAACATTATTTTTTCTGGATTGAGTTATCTATTCAATTGTTAGTAATATATAAATGATCAAAACATATGTATAAGCAAATAAAATATTTTAATCAATAATTTGTGAGTGTAAAAAGCAGAATTTTATTGGGCTTTCCTCTCAAATACTACATGTGTTTGTGGACAGCTATTAACATAAGAATGAGATGGCTTGGTAGCAATTCTATGCTATTTTTCATTTTATAGTTTCCCTTTTTTTTTCCTTTTTTTCATGGCTTTCACAGTATGTGCCTGAGCCACTGGGGATTGGGGGGCTCTATTTTTCATTCTATAGGTGTAAGTGCCAAGAAATTTTGCTCACATAAATCAACGAATATAGGAAAGAATTTTCTTATCACAATATCATTTAATTATTTGAACTCATTTAGAATTAAATATCCAAAAATCAGACAATGGCCTACCATCATCAAGAACTATTTTGAACAAACACCTCAGGAGGTACCGCCTTCAATCATCTTGGAGGCAAAGAATTAGAAACCAACTGACTTGTAGATGGGTTTTTTTGTCTAGTCGATAAAATCACTCAATTTCTCAACTATAACAACAATCTCAGAATCATCTTTGTTCCACACCAGGCTGTGGAAGGTGGGCGGGAGGGGAGTGAGAAGGGAGCAGCAGCAGGACACCCGGTCACTCAGGAGATGAGTTTAAACAAAGTGAACAAGAGATGCGGCTCTATCCATGGCTCCAGAAGTCTCCATGTGCTTCCCGCAAGACGCAGGTAGCTCTGTGGGCAGACCACTGTCGCGGGGTGCAGTTTGGAACACTGACCCTAGCAAATTTGTTCTGGCAGAAGCAACAACAGAATATTATATTGCCTTTTAAAGTAGAGGGCTGATCTATGTGACTTATGTGAAAAGATGTTAAACACTTTATTTAGCACAAAAACCAGTTGTGGACCAGAACTATATGTATAACGTGACCACAATAAAAAAAAACCAAACCTATCCACCCATCCATCCATCCATCCAGTCTTAGACTTCTAAAAGTGTGCACACAAAACAACAGTAATTCTCTCAGGGAGAGGCTGGGACACCTGGGGACTTTTACCTTCTAATTTCCTGTGTTCTTTTTTATTCCCTTTGTAATTGGTGGGTAGGGAAGTGCTCTTTAAAATACAAATACAACCGAGGAGCTCATGTGTGCTAGGATTTCAGATACAACTTATGAAAATCTCAGTCGGTTGATTCAGGTGATGTTTTCAAGAACTGTCCTAAGTTCCATTAATAGTAGTCATGGCAGAAACACAGCCATGTGTCGCTTAACGGTGTTTCAGTTACCAGTGGACCGACTACAGGACAGCGGGCCCAGGTGTGGAGCAGGCTAGACCATTCAGGATTATGTGAGTACACTCCGTGACATTCACACAGCCACGAAATCCCCTAACAGTGCATTTCTCTGAAGAGGTCCCCATCATGACTGTCTAAGTTGATGCCTGGTGACGCTTCTCTTTATCTGAACTGCAACTGTACTAGATACCCCTCATAAAGTACCTACTTTGTGTCAGCGGTTCCACAATATTATGTCAACATTTTGCAAAAACCCTCCAAGGTGGGTGGGCATTAACTAAGCTTGTCATAGAGAAGAGGAGAACAGAGTTCAGAGTCACTCAGCCTGAATTTGCAGAGCTGGGATTTAAATCCAAGTGCACCTCTGTGAAACCCCCGGTTTATCAGACACACCCCACTTTCCCTGGTAACCATGTGGTCTTCTTGTCCCTAGAAGGGCCTGCTTTAGGAACTCGAACTGCTTCAGGATGGCGAGCATCTCCTTTTTAACATTTCTCTCTTAGAATTTGAGTGAAAAAAATCACCCCAAGTGCCTTGCTTTAATAAAGTTTATTTGTAAACATTTAAAAATGGGTTTTGAAAATCACTCATTCAGCTTTTTGAAAGTGGTATTTTTAAAAGGTGAAATGAATAATTTTTAAAAATTTAGAAAAGGTTCTGCCCGGTTCTGCCCATAGTTGTTAATTACTTAAACTTCCATATGGCCAACAGATCTTTTTTAAATAAAAATCTGTACCAAAGAAAACCCTAGATTCCATCTTAGGAAGGGCCAAATGATGACTTCTAGGTTAAAGGAACTAATTAATTAAAGGAGTTGAGGTAAAGAGACAAATGAAAGAATAAGCTATTTAATCTTAAAGAGGATTCAACCAAAGGTTACTAAAAGGGCATTTTTTTCAATGTCCAGAAAATGCCGCTAAAAGAAACAGTCGAGAAACAGACTGTGAGGCTGAACTAGGCCCCTTAGATTATTTCCTCCAAGCCCCAAGACAAAAAATCAAAATCCAAAGAGGTAGGACACTATGCCCGATGGCCTGCTAGAGCGACATGGCACCAGAGGGCAAATTTCCTTTTAGGGGACAAGATAAAGGGGACATTTTATCTTATTCAACAATAGCACTTTACTTAGAGAAAACAGGAGCCATTTGACACATGAAAAATTTTAATCTGTGAGTGAAACAATCTCTTCCTGACATGCAGAATTACACAGAGCCAAATTACACTGAGTACAAAACTCGAGGAGGAAACAATCCTGTCCAAAGCCCAGGGCTCGTTACCACCCTGGGAGGAACAAGAGCTTCTGGAACCTTTAGTAGGACTGGTAGGCAACACATCCAGCAGCCTCAGGGGAAGGAAGAGAACAGAGGTGAAAAAACATTCCAAGTGCCCTTAAAAATCTGACAGTCCATGAGCGATTTTTTGGAAAAAAAAGTCACAAGCAATTATATTTCTCTATAAAAACTTTAATCTGCTCATCATACATTTCTGGGTATTGAGTTTTTGCCTTATTTCAACACCTGTCTCTCTCTGGGGCCTTTCACTCGCCTCCTGATATTTCTCCTCTCCCCACCTACTCATCTCTGTGACTGCTGGGCCAGTGGTTTCCAGAACTGCCCCAAGAACTGGCATGTGTCCATGACAAAGTTATCATCTGTCCATCAAGCACCAAGAAATAGAGGGTCAACACTGTGAGTCTCCCAATGAGCTAAATGTGCTCAATTTTTGAACTTGACAACGACATGCTTTCTAATATACGATGCTATCTATTCTTTTGAATGTGCTAATTAAGAAAAATCAGCAGTCTCTCACATTGAAAGGCATTTCTTTTGGAAGATGAGTACGAAATTCAAGAGTATGAACACCCCCAGGGAGGGGTGACCCAGGCCTAGAGAGGTAAAGGGCGCCACCATAGGTCATCTCAAAGCTAAATAAAGATGCTCTAAATCAGGGCTGCCTGTTCACTTACACCTCATCGTCAGCTTGTCACCGCCAGCTCTAATGACATTCTAAAGGCACTCGCCAACCTCACTCTGTAAAAACTCACCCTTTGCTCATTTAATGAATCAAAGGGAGCAGGGGGCTGAGTGGGGCATGATTTCCAGACCTCACCTTAACCATCCATGGCTAGAGATAGGGTTTGATAATGAAACTTTCCTCCTTAATCAAGTGGAATTGTCTGGAATGCTTTTAGTCTGACAAGGGGTTAGTTGAACATAATGTTTTGGAAGGCTGTATTTCCTCTAGATATTTACAAGTTAAACGGAAGTCATAACTGGCTTCTGTCAATCTGTGAGCCCACTGCAGGCCAGCTAAATGCCATGTGCAGTCTGAGAGCTGAATGTCACCTGTTCCCTTCTTGCCCCCACATTCATTTGCAGCTCAGAGGCCTCAGCTGAGCGTGCTGCGGATATAACAACGGTTACTATATATGTCTCTTTGCTGTGTAGAGACTGCTTTGAGCCCCCCGGGTGCCCTTCCATATCTGTGTTCTCACAGTTGAAAATGGTTGGTATTAGCATGTAGCCAAAGCAGAGCCACTGAAGCCACTGGGCTGAATTAAGAAAGTGAGGGCCCTGATCACAGAGAGGCAGCTGGCCAAAATCTCATGGAAGGACAGAGCGCCTCTGTACACAGGTGAGTTTCTGGGACTGATCACAGTACACATGGCTACCAGGCACAGCAACCCTTCCCAAGCTAAGGACATCTGAAATGATGCTCCCTATACACCCAGATGTTCCTCCAGCCACCTTACCTGTCAGGTACTTTTCCTTGCAGTGGCTGATGTGAGAAGTGGCTCAGACAAGGTGGTACCTTTCACTCGGTGCTTTAGAATAATTTACACCAGTGAATATATCACTCCCATGAGGTAGTACATTTGTCATCATCGTACCACTTTGATTTAACCTCCACCCATGTCTCTAAGGTATTCATGAGACTTTTCCCACTGGCACCTGGACTGCTCATTACTTTTACATTTATTGGATGTGATGGGGTAACAGATGTTTGTGGGACCTATCAAAACAAAAGAACGGACCCAGCCAATGTGATGGACTGACAGACGTCAGGGCTACTCTGAGCAGGGTGGGCAGCAGGCAGAGGCGAGCATCTCATTTTCCGTGGGGACTGAGGGTTCTAACTCTGAAGGTCCATCAGAGGATACCATCAGTTTACATCTGGGCTCAGACTCTTGGAAGTACTGGGAAGGACAAGACCTTGACATCAGCTCATCTCCTATAAACCTAAGAGATGATTTTGAAGCCAGTGCTAAGTGACAACTTGACCTCATTTATTAGCAAAAATCTAGGCTCTCGACCCTAAGAGTCTTAGGTGAGCGAGGTCAGGAACCTGGAGAGGAGGCTTGGTAGGGAGAGGTCCAGGCAAAGAATATCTTCTGAATTAACTAGAGCCAGGCAGAATCTCCCCAACTGTGGGAAGGAAATCAATAACGCTCAGAGGACTAACGTGGTTTAAAACCATCATTTGGTAGTTCAACCAGTTTGCTTCCTTGATATAATGTGTTTGCCCCTGAGCACGCTCTCATTTACTTTGTCATCACACTTGAGACATGTATATTGCTTCTCAGATAGTCCTGATGCAAACTGAAGTCTGATCATGAATTGTGTCCCTGAACAGGAGCCAGAGCTGCCCGTAGTCACACACACACACCCCGCAGCCTCATATGCGGACTCAATTGTGACATCGTCTCTCCCCTGCATGGGTAACGTCAGCCATGTTCCAGATACCAAAGACTGTGTCTGAAGGTCGCTGGTAAAGAGACACCGTCTGAAGGAGCGAGCCGTGGCTCTCGCATGAAAGTTCTCACGTCAGAGCCACTAACCCCAGGAGAGCTGAGTGGCACAGCTCATTCACACACACAGTCAGCCAGAAGTCTATCTGGAACATTCCAAATGTCACTCATGGTGCTAAGGCAGGCAGGACCCAGTACACGTTTTCCTATTATAACTGAGAAATATAGATAGGCTGACAGAAAAGTCAACAGGTCAAATCCAGGGAGCTGGGGATCTGAGTCTTCCCCTCAAATCTGTTCAAGAAACGTTTCTTTACAATAAAAGGATAAAATTTCAAAGAAAAAAATTTAAGCACTTGTTTATAGATATTTGGTGTCATTCACAAAAAAACTTTGTTAATCGTCACTATTAAATTGTTTTCTATATGTCTCGAAGAGCTTTACTATACAGTCAAAACTATATAGTTACACTATACAAATTATAATTAAGCATCGACTAAAGTCATGTTAATTGTCCTTTTATTTAATTACCATTTAAACATAGGGTTTTAAATCTTGGGAGAGTAATCCCAAATTTAACACTTTTTCGAGGTGAAAACCCGATTCAAAACGTATCATTTTTTCTAGGGCAACTATCTGGCCACAAGCCTGAGGAAGAGACGCGTTCTCTCAAAAATCATGGCAATTTCTTTGCTCAATGTTTAAGTGAATTACTTCAAATATCTTTACTATTTTTTGTATATAAAGTCACCAGTTTCCAAGGTTTCTGAAACTACTCTCCAACCATGTTTATTCTAATACAGATTCTCAGAAAATTAGATGTCCTCTCAGGACCACAGACTGCACTTGAGGGAACACTGTCCTCAGTCAGCTGCTCGCCAATTCGCCATGAACTTCTCGGCACTGAAGGCATTTTGTGCCCTCAGCACCATTGACATTTGGGGGCAAGATCAGTCTTTGTAGTGGGCGCTGCCCTGTGCACTGTGGGATACTTAGCAGCAGTGGTGTCTACTCACCTCCATGCTGTGACAACCACAAATGTCCCCTGGGCAGACTGGCTGAGAAATAGATGGGGGACAACCTCATGCAGTGGAACATTTGGGCTCATGGAAGACCCAGATTCAAACTGAACTGTGCTACTTACTAGCCAATTAACCTTGCCCAAGTTTCCTGGCGTTTTAAACGTACTGTTCCTCCCCTGTAAAAACGAGTCATTACACCTCCCCACAGGGTGGCGGTGATAGGAAACATACACAATATCTCACAGGCCCCCAGTGGTTATTAGCTCCTTCTTTCCTTTCCCTTACTCGTTCCTCCTGCTATTGCTGCATCACTAAAACCTTAGGACGATGGCAGTGGGAGAGGAAGAGAGGAAGTATATGCTTCTCGTGGTCCTGGAGGGACCAATCTAACACAGCTATACTCCTCAGGAGTAACTACGGCTAATTGTAACCTCAAAGAGGAGCCAAGGGTTATAAAGACATGTTCTACCCCTAAATATTTTCAGAAAATACTCCTAAGCCTTCCAAATATTTCGATGATTATTCTGTCTCCACAGCTGTAACCATACTTCTCAATACCCAGGTGGGCCTCAATTTAAGAAAACTATAAAATAATAGGCTTTTTAAAAACATCTTTATAGAACTTATTTGTATTACAAGATGACTCCTCTTCAAGATTTTGGAGCAGTTTCTTAACACATCCAAAATATAATTCTATTTATAAATGACTGGCTTACAGACAACTCAGATATACCAGTATCGTGGCTATTAGTCGAAATAAACACAATTACTTTTAGGGCAGGGCAAAGGGGGCACTTCTAACCCCATATTTATAAATTAGTGGGGTGTATATCTTTTTTGACATTAGCAGCTTAAAATGAGTGTTAGGAATATTTCAGTTAGCTCTTTTTTTCTTTTTAACAGGACAGTTTTACTGTGGTACAATTTACATACCACAAAGGTCATCCGCCTTAACAGTTCAACTTACTTTTCAGTAAATATATAGAGTTGTATAACCAATACCACGGTCCAGTTTCAGCACCTTTTTGGAAGCCACGATCCATTAGCTCTTTGTAGGCTTCCCAGGGCACAGGGAAAGGCATTTGTATTTCCGGGTCCGAAGGAATGACAGGCCCGAAGCCACTCAAAGCCAGTAATACTTGGCCCCCAAAGTGACTACAGTGTGAAGTGTTAGCTGTGCAGCAGGTTGAAAAGATGGAGGAGAAACCCTCAGTTTCCCCAAGTGAAGAGAAGATGATGTCCACGTAGAGATGGAAGTGGGAAATGTTTAGTAAGATTCTACTAGAATGGGGGAAAAAAAAACCCCAGCAAAATAAAGAAGGCAAGCAATGAGGAGAAATGAGTGTTTTTCCTTCAGTCAATTAGTTGAAATTAGATGGCTTAGTTCCCAGGCTTCTTCCCATCTGAAGGCCTGTATCTATGGTCTTCAGCAGGAAAGGAAGGGTTAATCTCTCAGTACTGAAGGGTAATAATAAATCCTGCCACATCACGGGAACCGCAATATATGGCGTAACAAAGGTAAATGTTATGGCAGTTGACTTCCCGGCCTATAATCTCCCATTCAATTAGAACAGAGATTCTTCTGTCAGGAAGAGAAAACTGGACATTTCTAGTCACATGCAGGCCCGCACTGGTGCTCACCCATGTTTTCTGTTACGTTACTTGAAATATAGCCTAGTCGTTTGATACAAACAAGCTCTCAAACTGACATCAACAACTTAGTTTTGGACCAACTGATTTCATTCTAAATTATCATGGGCTGACAGATTCCAGTAGCCGCCCACACAAGATATGAAAAAAAAAAAAAAAAACCAAAACCCATGTTCTCTAATTTAATAGTAGTATAATTGAAAATTATAGCTTGATTAAGAGGAAACAGATTTATTTAGAGCTAACACTGATGATTTCTAATGGCTTTCAGGGCTGAATTCTCCTATGCACTGCAACCCACATTCAGACAGCTTCAATTGTCTGAAACGTTAACAAAACATTATGGTGCAAATAATTTCCTTTTTGATTCAAAGCAATGAACAAATGCTGAAGGATCAGAGCTGCAAAAGCCGCCCCCAAAGAGAGCTAGACCTTCTGCAAAGTCCTCTTCTCCTTGACTGATGCACTAACGAAGAACATTTCAGCATTTGGGCCTAAACACACATTCCTTAAAATTCTCTTCTCCCTTGGCCCCTGACTCTGCAAGATTCCATTTCTGCCTTAGATATGGCCTTTGAGCAGGGATTCGTCTTCAGATCTAGGATTTTCATTCCCTTCTCTCAGGGAAAGGGCCTTATGTCCCTCAATTAATTATCACTTCTAAGAAAAAAACAACGTTCAGAGGAGCATCTCTCTTTCTACAGCCCACTACTGATTTTACTTAAGACAAGCTCAGAAAGTTGGGAGATGGTATTCTCTTTATAGACAAAGAAGCTGGGGCTCAGAGAGGCTTGTAAATTATGGAATGCCTCCTGGCCAGGAAGCAGCAGAATTAGCACTGAAACCCGGGTCTGCAGACCCCAGCCCTGTGTTCTTGTTCCAGATCGTCTGGAAGGTCCTACTCTCTACTTGCAACCTATGCTTGCCTCTTCAGCCTCTGCCACCCGCATTCAGCTTTCATCCAGGGCTGACTCAGGTGAAGGGGCTAAAATACACCATCCCAAGAAGTCACCAACCACTCCCTAAGCCTCCCCGCTTCCCCTAATCCACAAGTGGTTATTGTTCCCTTATCCCCTAGAAGAAGGTAGAAGGGAAATCAAACCTATCTTCACTTTCAGAGTAAAGATGTGTCAACCTTCCTTGCCACAGTGAGGTCGCCTCCTCTCTCCCTGATACCCCAGCCCCCTTTCTCTTGCTTCAGCACAGGATATGAGTCTTTGCTCGGCCTCAGAATTTACCGTCATGCAGATTCTCCATTTTGTTATTAAACGTGGGTTTTTCTCTTACTAATCACGTCTAATGTTAATTTGTATTTTAGTGTAGGCCGTGATTTTTTTCTTGGCCTCCATATTGGGATATTCCACCAAATCTTGAAACCAACAAGTTTCCCCCCAACCCAGTTCCTCCTCCAGACATGATTATTTCAATACAAGTTATTTTTGTCCCAGCCACCTTAAAACCTCACAGCTACCAAATCATTCTCTCCTTCCCCAGCCCTCCTAAATCTAATCTCACTAAGCCTAATGATACATCTCTTACATTTCTATCTATTCAACTCCATCCCTTCTTTCGTAACTATTTTGTGAGCAGCTTAATCATAGCTCTCTCATTGCCTCTCACCTAAACTATCAAATAACCCGACTCCCTGACATTCATCTTTCCTTCACTTGATCGGCCCCACAAAGCTCCAACAGTTATTATCCAAATTTTAAGACCTAATCATGTTACTTCGATATCAACTATCAATGGCTCCCACTGCTTAATGAACACACTACACATTCATCCCTCTCAGACTCATTTGAGTGTCGACATATTTCCAGGTCACCCCATCATCCCATGCAGTCAAGCTGATCTAGGCTCTGTTGTCAGCACTCTCCATGTGATTTCCTACCTACCTCTCTGCTTCTACCTGAGCAAATCCCACTTCAAGATGTAGGTAAGTCTGCACCTCTTCCTGGAGCCTGCCCTAATACCCTGAGGGCCAAAGAGCACCATAACTCTGATTAGTATAACTTTCTACCACTAAGTTGTCATCCAAATAGACCATCAGTTTTACCTCACCTTTCATTGATCACCTTAGGGTCCAAACAGATTCAACACCTCTGTAAGGGTGGGGCTACGTGTGAGGACCTTGGTATCCATTCAGTCTTGTACTTAAGCAATACATACTCAAGTATTTAGTGGCTGATTGACATGGCCGCTAACCATCATTTCTTGCAATGCAAATATAATATATACATCAAATTATCAGTTGAGAAATTAGCCTTCTGGAATTGATGCCTTCTTGGCAAACCCTGACATCTCTTTCTGGGCTCCTAAAGACAGACAATGGGTACTTAGTTTCCACAGTATGAAAAGCTCCCATAAACTAGCCCCCTTCTATCAATGCCCCCAATATTTCCAAACTAGCTGGTCAGACTGAACAACATGGGATTCATATTTTGGCCATAGTTATCTTAGTCATCTCTTAAACCCAAAGAAAGCAAGGTCGAACGCCAATGTTCTTCACAAGCAAGGCACAGCCCTGTATACTCTGGAGGTTTGAGAACACCTCCCAGCTTCCCGTTGGAGATGCCACGTTACCTTCACTGATATTTGGCCCACTGGTCACCAGCCCAAAAGCTAAATGGAAGTTGTAGAACCGGAAATTAATCAGGTCCATTCTGAGGACTCCTTCCTATTCACAATCAATCACTGCTCTGCTCTTCCCTGTCCTTTAACCAGTTAGAGCAGGCCAGTATTTTTATTATTATTGCATTAGCCCAAGCTGTTGGAAGCTCTTAGTAAGGCTTCCTGCCTGGACGTCTCAAAGACTCATCAAAGATATAAAATGGTTTCTGGAAATAGAGCAAGAACTTTTGGTGTTTATAATCACGACACAGCTTACTTCCAAGTCTTCACAAGATCAGATCAAAGACTGCAGGTCAGTAATCACCAAAATGCAGCTCTATTAGCAGGTTCAGATGAAAAGAGCATCCGAAGAGGGGAGTAGCTCCAGGTGATGAGAATGTTCTTGTAAGGGGCTCTGGTGCCTCTTAAGAGACCTGTCAACTGTCAGACACTTGATTTTAAAGTGAGTAGCCAACACAAATGATCCTGGAAATCTTCCATGTCAAATCAATGATAGTGGTTGCTGGGAATTAGGGAAGAGGTGGGGCATAAAGGAGGTAAATGTGGTAAAAAAAGAATAGCAGGAGGGCTTTCCTGTGGTGATGGAATGCTCTGGATCTTGACTACTGTGGTGGATGCACAAACCTATACATATCACAAAACTGTTAGATACACACATACAGACAAGTAGTAGTAAAATGGGAGAATTCGGTAGACTGTATTATTATCAAGTCCTGGTTATGATCTTGCACTATAGTTTCATAAGATGCTACCATTGGAGGAAACAGAGCAAAGGGTACCCAGATCCCTGTATTATTTCTTACAACTACGTGTGAATCAAAAATTATTTCCAAATAAAAAAATTAATGAAGAAAAGTCATATTCCAAAATGAGACCCTCTCTATTATGCTGGATATGAGAGACTGCTAATGCGCTCCTATGGTCAGTACAGACAGAAGATGAAAATCTAAAAAGAATCTAATCTCTGAACATGGATTTCTTAAAAGGGCTGTCACCACTAGTGGTCTCGACAAGCACATGTGACCTCACACCCACTCATGAACATCTCCACAACGATCCCGACTCATTTACCCACAGAGACTCTTGCTCTTTTCCCATTAATCACATGACAGTATCTCGACCTTGGGAAAACTCACTCATGTTCTCAACTAAGTGGCAATTACCACAGCAAAATTCATTTCAAACTCACAGTTAATCCACTTAATGCTGTAAATATAATGAACTCTTATCATTCTGAATTTTCACCCCTCCACTGTTTTTACACTAAATAGATCAATCACCAGAAAATATGAACATAAGTGCTAACGCTCTCTTTTATAAAAAGGTTTGTCACTTTTCATTCAACTTGGCAAAGAATTTCTCTAAGGCCAGAGAGAGTCCAAATCCCAGACATTCTGTCTAAATGTGGAAACTGCCACCGTTTCCCTTCTTTGCAAAACTCCAACGTGTAAAACCATTGAAGGCTGCTGGCTTTGCATTTACGGTTGTGTTAGCTCTCACCAGGCCACCCGCAGGTGCAAACCCAGCTCTGCAGTTCTTCCCCTTTTTGCAGAGAGAAGCAAGAACTCTGCTCACTCACCAATGTCATTGGTGCGGTCCGAGAGGTCCTTGTCCAGGAGGCCGGGGATTGAACTGCCCACCAAGTCAATCTTTGCACCGTCACCCCTACATTAAAAGACACAAGTTCATGTAGTTAATCATTGGTGCGTGTCCTCGTCATTCTGTCAGCTTTCTTGCTGCACACACGTTAAGGGGTATGCTGTGTATGGGGCGGTGGCTCTGTCGCCTGAGCGTGAGCCAACCAGCTATCCAACCAAATGCGCCTTGGTGCAAACTGGCTAACAGGCTGGATGGCCCCTCTCATGCAGACATTTTCAAAGATGGCTATTTTAAAAACGTCGGTTCAGCAATGCACTTTCAGCCACAAACCCTCCCTCTGGAACACAGGCTTCAAGGTGGGGCCTCGTCCCACCCCATAACCAAATAAGTACCAGCAAATGATAACTGGGCACTTCCCTTTTAAGGGGCAAGGACTTCAGCCAATGCTGCTTGTCAAAGGTCGGCTACTTATAACCTTGAAGCAAAGGTTTTCTGGCACGGGGCTGACGCTTCAGCCAGGCTGTTGACAGGCACCAGGTGTCAAGTGGAGAGCTGGCAGCCCAGAAGCTGGCACTGGGGTGCAGGCCTGTAAAATTAGACGGCTCTTGGGTGGGTGCCCCTGTGCCCATCAGGACACGAGTGACTTCCCTCTGCATCTGGGCTAAGAAGAGCCCTTTGGGATGGGAAAAGGCCTTCAAGATGATGAGAGAAACAGCCTACTCATGCATGTGATAAAGCCTCTCTGACTTCCTCCAAAAGGGCAGCTCTTTGGGCCCTTTTGGGGGGATGGGCCCTAAGACTATTCAAGGGCTGTGATGACAGTAAAATGAGAGGGGGGTGGTGAGCAGTTGTTCTCAGTAAAGCGCCAGAAACAGTCCATCTAAGAGCACCCAGTGGGCACCATGGCCCAAAGCTGAACTACACAGGGATTAATATTTATTTAAGGAGCACTTGTCAAATACCAATGACGCTGGAGGGCACTAAGAAGGCCAACCCAGGTGGTACCCACTCTGGAGGCGGGGGGGTGGGCGGTTGTGGTCTAGATGGGAGCAAGAGACAGACAACCAAGGCCCACATGGCACAGGCAAGTAAGATAGACATGCTGGAGTCCTGTGGCAAGACAGGGCTGGAGCAGGCCAGGGGTGCACAGGGGAGCAAAGGTGACAGCGGATACCTGAGTAAGCCATGACTCAGCAAGACCTCAAGTGTAGGCAAGAGGGCCCAGCGTGGCCGGGGTCCCAGGGCTAAAGCCTGAGGTCCGCAGAGAGTAGGGAGGGGAGAAGGGACAGTGAAGTCAGACTGCTGGGTGGAGTGTCCAGGGTTCAGTTTTCCTGGAGGTAATGGAGGACAGAAGGAGAGCTGGAGCAGGAGACCCATAAACCCGGAGGTAAGGAGGGTAGTAATATTCAGCACGACACACATAACCTTGTGATGGATGGTGAAGAAGGCGCAGTGGAAGATGTTAAACCCCCATCAGCTCCCAAGCGAATGAACAAGACTGATGCTTCACCTTAGAAACCTTCAACCAGAAGACGAGCGTAGGTGAGAACATCAGGAACCAGGCTGAGCCAAATGGCTTGACCGCCATTGAGGAAAAACACAACTCCAATACTGTGTATTCCATTATGAGACTTCCCTGGCTTTGCCGGGCTTGGTGGAAAGAGGAAGCAGCTTGAACTTCAGAGCAGAGTCTTTATTTCTTGCCTCACTCCAACCTCCTAAGGCTGCGGTGGGGGCGGTCCTAGTCAAGTTTCTGTAGCAGGTTCCCTCTCAGTCCCCTGGGTACCAATGCTGGGCCACCAGAGTGCACTCCCTCGGCAGACTCGGAGCCAGCTCTAGTGGGACTGAGGAAATTTTTCTCAAAACCTGTCACTGGCAGAGCCCCGATGTCCACTAATTTGCATGTAACTTTTGAATGAAATGTTTTAGAAATTCAGGATCATTAGTAGGAAAGTATTTTCATTCTTTAAAGTCCTTAAGGGTTCTGATATCATCGTCATCAGCAGCAGCAGCATTATTATTATTACTTGATATCTAGAGAACCTGAATGATTTATTGCTGTCACCTTCCAAACTGACAGACAGAACTCAAGTTATACTCACAGCTAGCCTGTCCTTTTGGGAACACACCAAGGACCCAAACTTACAAGACCTCGTAAGGTCACTCGGGCAATGAAAGTCCAGTTAATGTCACTGGGTTTTGTGGTTTTTCTGTTTTTGTTTTTGTTTTTTGCTCAAGGGGGGATGATTTGAGGTGACACCCTGGTGCTGGGCAGCTGGGGAGAAAATCAGAGTGGGTATTGGTGGGGAAAAGGGGATTTTGGAATCAGTTAACCAGTTACACCTCAGAACAACTCAGCTGCTTCTGAACAAGTGGTTTATTTGAGCATTTTGATAACTGCAAACCTTGCAGCTGCCGTTTCCCACTTTCATTTGACAGCTGGAAGCTCCCAGTCAAATGTGAGCCTATCTCGAGGGACTGCAGAGACCTCTGTTATACATACTGTGCTCATCTTACCTTGGGCTGCACTATCCTTTTACCTTTATTTTCTCTTTATTGTCTTTCTCCATTATTTTGTTCTTTTATATACATTAAAAAAAATTTACCACCAATCTTTTGTGGAATAGCACAAGGTAAAATGAGGTAAATTTTTAAAACTAGAGTGTATACTAGCATTTTTAAACATTTTTGGACCATACTTTGGACCAGTTATGGGAGTCTATGCTAAAGAAGTAATCTGAAACACCCAAATGGATTTTATGGATCAATATGTTGACCATAGTGCTGTTTATTATAGAGAAAAACTGAACATTAGAATCTTTCTTAAGTAGCGGAACAGTTAAATAACCTATGAAGTTTGATGGACTTTTACATAGTCGATAAAATGATATCTATAAATGGTTTACTGCAACAAAGACAAATGCTTAGTTAATGTCAAGGGACAAAGATAGGCTAAAAACAACTTACATACCAATATACATGTTCTTGTGATATATTAGGAAGAGGGATTTTTTTTAAGACTGAAGAATATTTATAGTAGTTATTCCTCCATAATCTGACAGGTGATTTCCAGCACCCAGCTCAGCACGTGGTACATGGCAGGGCCTCAACAAACACTTGTGGAATTAATGAACGTTAGCTTTTTTTCTAAAATGGGAATGTATTATGAATTTGTACAATAAATGCAAATTTTTCAAAAGTCAAGACTGTATGATATCAATTATGATCACATCTATGTAACAGCGATGAAAAATCAACCAAATCACAGATAGGAAAAAACTGGGAGTGAGTCTAAAATGTTAATAGTAGCTGTCTCTAGGATAAGACTACAGGTGAATATTTCCTTCCTTTAAAGTTCACTCTTTAAAAAACAACACACTTTGAATAATTAGGGGTTCATAGTAATTCAGCCAGCTCACATTCCCCCTCTTTCCTCCCCAACATTACAATCAAGGTAAAAGGTGACACTGCCCGGCCCCTCCCTGCAAACCTCCCCAACCACGGGTGCCCATGTGATCACCTGCCGGAATTCACTTGGGAACCAGCTGTAGCGTGTGGTTATGAGTTCTAGAGCTAGCAGTCCAGGCCATGAGGAGCCCCCTGAGATTTAAGCAGGAAGTAACCATCCCCAAGCAATCCCTCCCCAGAAGCTATAGCACCAGCCTCCTCTCTGACAGTAAGGAGCCTGGGATCCCCCATCTCTCCAGCGGAACCCTGATCCCTCATTCCAAGAGTCAGACACAGGCTTTCAGCTGAAATTATCTTCTATCCAGGGCCAGCAGCAAGCCTATTTTGAAAACACAGTAGGTGTAGTTTAAAAAAGGGCTCTGATCCTTCCAAGTAGAGGAGTTGCAGCTGGTGCTTTGACAGTGTTCAGACTGTGGGTGTGGAAGTGTTTTACAGTGTCTATTTGTAAATGTCGTTCACTGTATTTATAGATTCTTACAACAAAGCTAATGAATTTCAGTTCTCAAAAAAATCACAATTTCTGAAATTTGCCAAAGCACGTGTTTGGATCCACTGACCTCCACTGAGGCTGCAGCCCCCAAGTGGTCCCCGTTCTCCAGTCTGCCCAACACATGGGCACCATTTTGTCAAAGAGGCTGTTAGTGATCTCAACAAGAGAGGAAAGATTTCCATTCTTTTGTCATTTACTAGCCCCCGTGAGTATTTTTGCATGAGTTTCTATGGCCACAGCTGTGAACTAAAAGGAGAAAACAGAGGAAAGCAGGCATATCCTCATATATCTAAAGAGATCAGAATAAGGTTACCCTTACTCATTTCCGATCTTTAAGTCAAAGAGTGCTATTGTCTTATATTTTTCTCAGGAGGGTTGGTTATGGAAACTTAAAACGTGATTTGGACATGCAACAAGCAGCTAGGAATTTGGGCAAAGTTCTTGCTTTACTTGAGGGAGCCTACGCCACGGAGGAGGGATTAGCTAACCCATGGACACTCGGAAGTTGTAAATGGAGTCAATGATCTCATAGACTCAACACAGAAGCTATCATCCACTGCCCCCCATGTGCCAGCACTGGGGTAGTCCCGTTCACACGATTTCCTCAGCACACCAGCCCTTGAGGGAGCTGCTCTTCACGGTGCACTTTGCAGTCATGACGCTCAGAACCCTTTGCCATGAAGGGCTTGTGGCTCCCGCTGCTGGGAGTACTATTGCCTCTCCAGGTGATCGCTTCAGTGGCAGAGAGCTTCCGTGGTGGTGGCACACCCCTTCCAAGATGGCCCACACCCATGGTGTACGAAGTCTCAACACAGGACAACTTGGATGGGCCATATTAGCCCCAATGCCAATTCCTGATGGGGACGGTTGAGGCTTTAGGAGTGCGTATTGCAATTTGACTCTTCCCTCTGCCCAACGCTGCCTGCTCCTCTCTTCCATGGCCACTGAACCCTAAAACATATCTAGTCTATTCCACACTGCTTCTGAAGCTGCTTTCTAAAGAGCGTGGTCTACGATGCCCTTACTCTCATTATATAGACCAAGAAAGTGAGGGTCAATGAGATTAAGTCACTTGGTGATAAAAGGTCATTTAGATGGTAGATGGCTGGGCCCCAGTTTGAACCTACTGACTTTGACTCCAGACCACTTCTCAAAGCTGCTTCACTCAGCCTCCTGATCATGGGCATGATGAATGATCCCAGATGGCAGGCAGACTGCGTCGCCACAGCTCACTGGCAGCTGGCTAAACTTCTTTAGCTCCCCAGTTAAGAAGTCCACTAAAAAGCAGAAATCACACACTCGAACTGCCTAGGCGGGCCTGCTCTTTCCATCAGACCCGAGATGAGATGAGGAGTGCGTGTAGAAACGTGGGGGAGATGCCATGTGCACCCTGGAGAACATGCGCTCCGTCCGTGGCATGGCCCAATTTAGTCCAAGTTGGGACAGTTGAGCCAAGACATGTGGCCTGGGAAAGGTGCTGAAGTGCACAGGAAGCCAAGGCAAGCAAGTAAATCGATCAATTAATGGCAGCTGCAAAATCGTCCGAAAACCCCACAAACCTTTGCAAGGGAGTGGGGATGATGAGGAAGTAGCAAATCCACTGACTCCTACCAATAAAAGATCTAAGCTCGGATGATGACTCCTTTTGGCGAAGCATAGATTCCCATAATATAAATACAACAGAACAAAACCTGTGTGTACGTGTGTGTGAGGGACTGCGAAGAAAAAGAAAAAGAAAGAGTCCCGTCTGTCTCCCGTGCTCTGGAAACCACTGGGGCACAGAGCAAATCTTCTATTTCTCTCCAGCTTTCATCCTACCCAACAGTTGTCAACTCACATGAACAATGGCCGGTGTCAAATGTGAAGATCTTACAGAAGCAACTTGAATGGCCCTGCTTCTTTCTCTCTCTACTGTGCGACCATGTTTGATCGGCCACCACGTCTCTTGTGCAGTCCTGGGTCCCAATGCGCACCGAGGACGCAAGGCCAAGGGAGGAGGGCCCTCCTGCCCTGCTGTCCCCACTACCTGCTGACATCTCAGGCTTAGTCTGACTTCTAAAGCTGGGCCCAGACATCTCAGCGCAAGCCGCCATTTTATGAGGGAGCCTGTGCTTCAGGGTGCGTGGCTGATGGGTGCTGAGCGGATAAGAGATGAAGTTTCCTAATGCGCAGGCCTATCTGCCTACCACCGTTGGGAGGGCAACCATGGAAAGAGCAGCCACAGGCACATGTTTTATGCATCTAGAGATGTTTCTCTGTCAAACAACTAGAAGCAGGCTCCTCCCATCTCTGAAGGCAACAACTGTAAAGTCAGTTTTCAGAAGTGTTCTGTGTGGCATGCTCCTGCCCAGGCAGGCTGACCGCTTCCACAGGAAAGGAGATCACCACCAGAGCACTGGCTAATTTAAACTTCCTTTGCTCACCAGCGGGAGGACAGGGGAAGCCTTTCCCTTTCCCTTTCCCAGAAATGCAGATCCAAAGGCCTTTGGGAGAGCTGTTGCATCCTTACATACTTGCCCAGTGGCTAAAAATGTCCCAGGAATCATAGGCACTTTTGACCACCAACCTTCCATTTCAATGCGGGAAGGCCTGTGTGCGGCCAGGGGCTCAAGCAGCGGAGCAGAGTGGTTTTCCTGGCAGCGCTCCCCTTGCAATGCACCCTTGTTGGGATGCGCACAAACAGGCGTGGCTATTTATAGTTGGTGAAGATGCACTGCAAGGTGATGGGACACTGCCCACTCAATTCCCCTCCCAAGTTCTGTTCTTTGTGCAGACTCTGCAAATGTGGCTGGAAACAGGCCTCCCTCCACAGCCCATCCAGGGCAAGACAAGGCCTACAACCCCGGGGCAAGGGACGATGACACCCACAGCTCTTTCGTACAAACCCAGAGCTCAGCAGCTCAGAGGGGCAAGGGGTTTTACAGATGCTGAGACCAACTCTTGGCAATGTTTGCGGCGGGGTCGCTCATCACTGTGCAAAGTTTGAGAAAAGTTGGTGGGGTACCGCTTGGAGGAAGAGTATTCAAAGAAAGAGTCAGTGGAAAATGTTGTTATATGAACCGATTAGTATGGTGCATGTGTGCGGTGTTAATATTTCCCGGTGTTTCCTTGCCTGATGCTAGCCATCGCTGGCAGGAAAAGCAATGTGGCCCAGTCTGGGCTAGGGCTCAACCCCGTCAGCACTGCTGGTTCTTGCTGCGGTGATTAAATTCATTCTAGGTGTGGGTGGAAAGAAGTGAGGAGAAAAGGTTATACATACTGATGAAATAAGGTCAACAAACATCTCTATAATACAACAAGGTATATTCTCCTGTGCCATATGGGGTCCCTATGCTCCCTAAACCAACTGTCCTCCCTCAGTCCCTGGTGTTCCTTAAGTCATGAATTCTCTGACTCTCTTGCTGTTTTGGGGGGAAGGCTTTTGACCTTCTACCTGCAGAGCTCTTGCTGTGCTGTCTGAGGGTGTCTGCGTTTCCGCACTCCCTGAGAACTAGAGCATGACCCACTGGCTGCCATGTGGAAAGTCCTCTCCCACAAGGTCATCCATTGAGCTCTCGAGGGAGGAAAAGCAGCAGACATGGATTTGCTGAATGTGCCTCTCACGCGTAGGAAAAAACAAGCTAGGGGCCTAAGGTATAGCAATTTGTTTCAATCTGCACACCTAGGCAAGGTAAGCCTCACTGTGTCATTGTGCACAGGCTGGAACTGTCACACAGGAAGGTATACACTTTGCCTTGCTCTAAGGCCCAAGCAAACAATGGGTGGGTGGGAACCATGTCTGGCCTGGTTACCATAGCGAACCTCTTCCTAGAAGATGGCTTGGGCATGTTGATGAGTATCTCAAACAAATGAATGACTGACACGACACCACACACACACACACACACACACACACACACACACTCTCTCTCCTCATCACTGGACCCATGTCTAGCAACCATAGTCCATCTTTATCCCACAGCCACGTGTCTCACAAGACAAAGTCTTCGTGTGCTTGGCTGCCTACTCATTCTCTGCTCAACTCACCCCAACCACTGCACAGACACTGCTTGACTACGATCACCAAAAGCCAAGCAGTGACAGAAGCCTGTGGGTGCCCTTCTACCTCCCTGGCGCGCACTGTGGAACAGTTCAGCAGCTGCAATGGGAGCTTGCCAGAGTACAAATTCTCAGGTCTCACCTTAGAAACCTGGGGGAGCAGTGCTCTATGTTTTAACAAGCTCCTACTCAATTCCAGTGTAAACTCAGGTGTGAGAAGCACAGATCAGTAATAGCTCCACGCTCCCTTCTAGCTTACACGACATGACACTCATCACCCCCTTTTCAATGGTTCTTAGTACCTTCTCGGCCCTATAGATAATGATCTCCAGTGTCTCCATAATCTCCCGGGGTGACTACAGCTAGGTCATGCACGTACCCGCCATTTCTGAGCCAATGACACCCGCATGTGTAATTTCTAGCCAAGATCTCTCTCCTGAATTCACTAAAGACATGTCTTGGTCCTGACTTACAGAAAAGAAGGGACACACTGAAAATCACACAGTGCACCACTAAAAATCTTTGCAATGAAATTTAGAATACCTGAGTAATCCCAACTCAAAATGACGACCACATGTTAACTGTCAGCGTTGGGGGATATCTGCAAGCACTTTACCTTTCTCCTGCTCTTTGATGAACTGATTGATTAGTTCACACCTAATAAGAGCAAAGAGGTTGTTTTTTTTTAATGCTTTGTTCTGATGGGCATGACGGCCAGACACCTTATAGAGCAATCAGGACTTGGAAGCTTATTTCCTGCTAAACTGTAACCTGAGGGGCTTAAGCCACTAGGAAGCCAGCGTAAATCTAAAGAAGAATTAACTTCAATGTGGGTAAAATAGTCTCCAGAGAGATATCTGTCCTTCCCTAAACAATGAGTTGATGCTGGGCATAAAATGTGTACTTAATCTTTGCCTTAAACTAAAATGTCTCGGGGCTCAATAGCCACTCTCAGTGTTTCTGTGGCACCCAGGGCTCTGGTTCCGTCACAATGAAAACGTCTACAAGTGCACTGTCCTCCCCACTGGACCCTGTGTTCCAGTTCTCTCAGAACAGCCTCTAGCACGTCACGGGAAAGGACCCAGTGTGCTCCACATGTAAAGCCGCAGGCCACCGCCATGTGGCATGAGCCTGAGAAGTCATGAGGCAACCTGCCCGCAGCTTGCTAAGATGCAGCCGTGGATCTCCTAGGATCCCCCTCAACACATGCTTCTGCATCTGACAGCAATGGACAGAGTCCCTTGGGATGCCTGAGCCACGGTAACCGGCCCCCTACACTGGGAAACTCCTCACTGATGGCCTGCTCCCTTCCTGACTACTAAGCCCTTCTTCTCACTGACTGTCACCAGTTCCCGGAACACACTGACCACCTCTGGGGGGACACTGGCTTCTAGAACACTGGCCTCGCACCACTTCAGCTCTTGTCACCTTCCTGAGCCTAGGAGAGCCACGTGAGCAATCCACCCCCAAAGCCGGCCTCTCCTTCTGCCCTTGCCACCTCCATTCACCTCGGATCAGGCACATCCGGGCCCACCCCTTGTGGATATGTATATCTTCGAGACTGCTCCGCCTCTGAGGTTGTGAGCACTGAGCTGTCCTGATGACCACTTCCTGTGCTGCTGGCTGACTTCTTCACTCCTGCTCCCACTCCATCCTTGCTCAGGTCACTTCCGCCTGAGGCCTCTTAGCTTTACTTCCTTCTCCACCACCCCAGACACGCTGCCTACCACTCAAGGACCTGGAGC
>RJWH01004164.1:0-119150 GCA_004363575.1 Solenodon paradoxus | reverse complement strand
GATTCCCGCTTAATTCTTCCCCTGGGAGTCAGGAGCGCCGTCCCTCCTCTAATAGTTTTGCCTGGGGCCACTCCTTGTCCATCCCTGGCTGCGTCTCTGGGGTGGATTTCTGCAGACTTCTCCCTCTTTCTTGCTTCCCTGCATGCAGATCAGCCCCTCTGCTCACTGCTCATCCCATTGCGCATTCCAGTCCTCTTCCTCATTTCTACCCCCACCTCCAGCACCAGGGGAGACAAGAATGTTGGACTCTGCTCTGAGACCAGCTTCTCCCTCGGGCCAGGGGAGCCTCCCCTAATGCCACCCTGAAGAGGCCCTCCGCCAGAAGAAACCATCCCTGCCTCCCCAGGAAAAGTCTGGGAGGGCTGGGGAGGCACACTTGCCCTGCTTTGTCCCCAAACTGGCCGATTGTCTTCTGCTCCTGTTCACATCTGGGTCACTCTCTTCCAGGAATCCTGACTGCCCAGTCTCCTTCCCTGCACGCCCCCACCCCCTGCCAGAGCACACTGATCTTTATCTTCACCTTCCATCCTCTCCTGTGAGAGGATGCTCTTGCGCTGGGCCCATGGGCAGGGCTTCGGGCAAGAGCCTCTGGTTGGCAGATGTAAAGTCATGGATGATCTTTGATGGCACAGAGTTCTTGGGACCTGGAACTGCCCTTGGAAGCTTAACCCGGTGTGGGATTGCATCTGGCTGGGCATGAGCCTTCTCTCTATGCCTGCTTGTCAGGGGGAGGGTCATGACCCCTAGACCCCCTGCCTGGGGCCAAGCTGAACCTTGGCATCTCTGTTCTACGGATGGCACATGGCACTGCTGCAGCTGGGGCTGAGCTTTGGGAGCATCCGAGAGAGGGGCGCCTTTCTCTGCAGGGCTGTCCTAGGATGGGCTGAGGAGTATCATGTCATCTTCTCCCCTGCAGTGGTCACTGCGCTCCTTGGCCGTCCCCAGTCCTGTCAGCCGGGCCCCAGCCAGGAAAGGAGAAGCCACTCTAGTATGTGCAGCATATATGTCCACATGTATGTGTGCGATTATTCAAAAATATGTGCATGTATGTGTGGGAGGGGGTCAAAGGAAAAGTTCCCTCATTTCTCTGAGGTTCTTCACAGGCTGGACAAATGAGCAAATTAACGTTAGAACCATTAGTAAAAGTCTAAATTTAATACATACGTAGGGAGAATTTATCTGGCGACAAATTCTGAAGTAGTGGGCAGACACACATTTATATTCTGAGCTGAGGCCTGGAGGTCTCAGGGGAGAGAGGGGTATTCGCTACATGGCAGGGAAAAATAGCTCTTCCTTACTCTGAAAGCAAAGATAAATAACCTCCCTTTCTACCTTCTCCTGGAGAAGAGGAACAAAGACCATTTCTGAATTAGGAGAAGGGTAGAGGCCCGGAGGCGTTAGATGACTTCTTTGATTAAAGAAAGGACTAAAGGTTTAGAAGAACTGGAGCTTCTCCTTTGCCTCTGGGGCTGTCCGCCGCTGTCCTTAGCTTTTGATGTCAGTGAGGCGTGTGCAGGAGACCAGTTCAGAGACACTCAGGGCATCATGTTTTAGTCCCTTCATGTACACACATGTATTACTTTTTATTTTGCAGTTATGTTAGACTGACAGCAAAGACATAAAAACAGTAGTTTTCTCAGCACCTGTCATCCAGCTTCTCCTGACATGAGCATCTTGCATAATTATAGTTCAATGACCAGAACTGTGAAATTAACATTGGTACAATGAAGCTGTGTTCCGATTTCACCAGTTTTTTGTTTTCTTTTGACCAATGTCCCTTTTTTGTTCCCATATCCCAATTTATATCAGATTGTCATGTCTCCTTATTCTCTGCAATCTGGGACACTTTGTGGTCTTTTCTTGTCTTTCACAACCGTGACACTTTTTAAGAGCACCAGTCAGTTATTTTGTAGAGTTTGTTGATTTGTGTTGCCTGTTGTTTTCTCATGATTAGATTGAAGCTGTGCATCTTTGGTAAGAATAGTTCAGAAGTGCTGTGCCCTTCTCACATATTGGGAGTCCATGATGTTAAGATATTTTACCACAAGGTGTTAGTCTTCATCACTTGATCAAGGTGGTATCTATTAGATTTCTCATTATTCCCTTTTTTCTCCTAATAATTAAGAAATATCCTGGGGGAGATGCTTTGATTCTGCAAATATCCAGAGGGAATTTAATCCAGAGAACTGGTTACTCACATGATGAAAGAGCTGAGAAGCTAGATAACCCAGAGCTTAGCAATTGCGAGAAGCTATTACTAAGCCTGTGGGCCTGAGGTTCCAAGGGAGGAGTTGGTGTTACCAGAAGCTGGGGGCCAGGGTCATGCACAGAAGACCTATCTGGTGAGGGCTGGTCTTTGTAAAGACCAGTCACTGCTGGTAATGACAGTTGAGACACCGAGGAGGTAGACTGAATGTCCTTAGCTTGTCCCTTCATCCTGCTCCTCTCAGTCAAACCCAGCTGGAAGCCAGCTGACACAGGAGCCTAGGAATTGTAGTCTGCAGGACTCAGCCCCTCTGCAACACAAAATTAGGACTGGGCCAGAAGTGGATGTAAGGGTTCATTTGCCTGGGACCGCAATCCCACCTCTCCATTTCCCTCTAGCTGTGCTAACCAATATGGCAGCCATTGGCCACACGTGATTCTCCAGCACTTGAAATGTGCCTTCCCGAAGTGTATACCAAAGGGTCACCTCGACATGGAGTTTGGAGATGCTGACTTGGCCTGTTGGCAGGGAAGGATTTGCTGTTGGAAATCAAGGAAGATTTTGTACTGGCCTAACTGAAGAAGAACAGGGGCAGGGCTGGGGGTGCAGGCAGGCTAAGGAGGGGTCTGTGTGTCTTGCCATCACTGACCATTCTTTTCTCCCCTGCAGTGGACAGCGAACTGCACTAGGCAGCTGGACAGCAGCTGTTCCTTCTCCCAAGGGCGAGCCCTCCCACAGCAGGTAGGGAGCCATCTCTGGGCCCCGTCTGGGGGTTGTGGTGTGTCTTGTCTGTCCGCGTGCCTGGGCCAACCCACAAAGACTCTCCTGAGAGTGATGATGTGGAGAGAGCAGAAAATGTGAGATGGGGGGGTGCTGTCTGCTTCTGGAAAGTTCTTTTTGAATATCCAGCCCAGAGTGAAGCTCCCTCTCTGGAACACATCTTTACAGATTTCCTTTCATAGCAGCATTATTTATAATAGCAAACGTCATCACACAACCAGGGGTCCATTGAGAGGAGAATGGAGAGATGAATAAATGACAGGAGAAGCAGCCTTGCTGTGGGACATCACGCAGCAGTAAAATAAATGAACCAGAGGTTCACACACCAAGCTTGGTGGACCCCGCAAACAGTGGACTCAGATACAGACTCCTAAGATTTTGCAACTGGCAGGGAACTTTGGTGATCACTTCTGTTCCAGATGTGCTGAGGTCCCAAAGGGGCAGACTGTGTGTGTCTGTGGGGCAGTGAGGGGTTCAGAGACCTGTCTGTTTCTCCCTGACCAACCTTATGTCCTGGGACCAGACTGCAGCCTGTGTTCTCTCTCTGCTGCTTGCCTGTGAGGTCCTGAGGGGTCCCGTGTGGGAGGTGTGCTGGGGGAGGGCAAGGGGCGGGGACAGCTGGTATTCTAGAGCCTGGCGCCTCCAGGTCCCGCTCTCCCCCTCTCGCTGTCCAACTGTTCCTGCTGATACTCCTCTCGGCCTGTGGAAGCCCACAGGGTTAGAGGATGACGAATCTGTCTCTCTCAACTCCCCAGCCCAGCCTGGGTCAGAGGGAGAGCTGAGGGGAGCCTTTGTGACCCTCCTGCACTGACGCACGTGACCTCAAAGAAGCTGCATTAACACACCATCCCGAGCCCACTGGCTATGTCCAACCTCCCATTGCCCTGACTAAACCCTAGTCCTCAGGTGGTCCTGAGCTGCCTCGTCTCTGTTCTGTCCTGAGGGAAGACCCTCAGGTCTAGATCTTTCTTGGGCCGCAGGGCTTTGCTAAATCACAGTGGTGATGGGGGAGGGGATCGCCTGAGTGGTTCTGTCACATTATAAGATGTTTCCGTGTGTGTTTCATTGTTTGTTTATTGTTTTTTTAAGTGGAAGAAAGCAGGCAGGAATGAAGGTAAACAGGCAGGCAGGCAGGCAGGCAGAGAGAGGAGGAGGAAGAAGGCCATTTTTATTTACTTAGTTGTTCATTTTGGTTGCTTCCCCTCCCCTCACCCTGGCCCCAGGTCCCAGGGCTTTTGGTGGGTACGCCAGAGTCACACACTTCACACCTGGACCACCGGGGTGCACCTCATTGTCTCTTAAGTAGGAGGCCTCAAGAGCCCTGAGACGAGGCAGGAGACCCTTTCTCATTTTGCCACAAACTTCGTGCTTCTCTGTACCCTCTGTTGGCTTCCTCGTATAAAACCAGGAGACTCGATGGCACTGAAGGCCTTTGTAGCTTCTCCCACTATTTGCAGATGAGGAAACGAGGTACAGGCATCTGACCATGCTGGGGCTTGAGCCCTGGTCCCTTGCCTGCCCCGCCAATTACCTTGCTCCACTGTGGTGCCCTTCGCCTGGTTCCTTGTCCTGTCTACTGCACTGCCTCTGTGAGGTTGGGGGCACCTCGTTATGCTCCCTGAACCCCTCCAGCCCTTGGCCTAACTTATGACACCTCAGGGGCATCACCTCCAATGTCCACCAATTATTAGGCGGTTTCCTACATGAAAATTCCCTGAAGTCTTCAGTGGCAAACATGACCTTAGACTTGGGGACTCAAAACCAGAGAGAAGCTTCCAAGGAAAGACCGAAGCTTTTGTAAGGGGGACATAAGAGGCTGGTAAAAGAAGGACCAAAAAAAAACATCGGTTCTCTGTTCATTTGGTCAGTAGACCAAATGGCCTGGTTCTGGAATCTTCCAGCATCTTCCTTTTTTTCTCTTCCCTTTATTCACCTTTCTGGCATCCTCTCCCATTCCCCCATCACTCCTAAGAGGTTTCCAGGGGTCTGAGAATGGCTTTCCCTCCTGTGTGCCCTTGTCTGCCCCCGTCACCCTCTGCTGTCCTGGCACGGATGCTTTCCCCACCTGGAGGACGGTGGGTGGGAGCAGAGTAGACACCATCGGCTGGAGGGGGCCGGGGGCTTGTGGGAAGGGGCACCCTGGCATTACGAGGACCAGCTGACCCCCCAGCTCCCTTTCAGGAAGCAGCTTGAGTCAGCTTGGTGTAAGCCGGGTTCGACAAAATGAAATGCACCTGGATTTGAAGATGAGCTTATAAAAGGCTCAGGTTAGATCTTCTCTTGGCAGTTGGAACAAACATACAGGTTCACTTCAGGGGAGGAGCCCCGGGAATGTGGAGATGGGGCTCCAGCATAAAGCTGCCTGACTTCCTTGATGTGCCAGAGGACCAGGGCTCCTTAGGAGGTGTTCCTGGAGGACACAGTGCCCCCACTGTCCCCGCACAGAGGCCATCCGATCGCCTCATAGCGGGGAGCAGGAGACGTCCACTCCAGGGGATCGGAGAGGAGCCAGCCCAGGGTCACCTGAGAGCTCCCCTCGGCCTTGCCGCCCTGCGGGTGTCGATGCAGAGCCTGTGGCTCCCATGTGCAGAGTGACTAGGGCAAAAGGAGGCCGCTTTGCCTGAGTCCTGGGGGGGAGCCTGCTTGGCGCCGAGGCAACCTCCACCTACGGAGGACTTCGGGGTTCGCAGGAGCAGCTCCCATCAACTCATCTGCCGCCGAGGGTCTGTAGAGGCCTGATGCAGAGCCTGAAGCCACGGCCTCTGCTTTCAGGGGCCTCACCACGTACTGGAAGATCAAGACACCTGTACAGAGTGCCTTGTCAGGGCAGGAGAGCCAGTGTCAAAGGGGGACACTCCTCGAAGCCTGGTGTCAGGAGCCCCATGGCCCCAGCCAGGGAGCCATCAGCTGCAGGAGAGGCAGGAGTTGGATGTAGTGTCCTGAGGTCAGGAGCCCCTCGGCCCAGTGATGACCGGCCCGAGGTGTAGCCGTCAGTGATGCATCTGACAAGGGTGCGAACAGTGGAGTGGTGGAAGCCCGCTGGGAGTTTCGGCCTCTCACACCAGCCTGAGGGTGTTCCGGACCAGCCAAGCTGTGGCGCGGTGGCGGACAGGCCTCCCTCCTTGCTCTGCCTCCTCTAGAGTGTTGCCTTTGTCCCCGTGACTCCTGGTGGCTCTTGTCTACCCCTGGAGCACCCACCCTGACCTCCGACTTCCTGTCATGGGGCAGTCATCCTGGGGTACCCTCCGGGGAAGGGAGCAAAGCTAGTCAGAATCCCTACTGTGGTGGTCACACAGACAGTCACACGGAAAGCCCCCCTACGTGGCCTGGGCCAGCTGCCCCTGCGCGCTCTGTCCTAGGGAGCTGCCCGCTGAAGAGCGCGTTCTCTGGGTGCAGCTATGATAGGGTGCTGCTGGCCCTCTGCCCATCCAGTTTCCTTTAATCGCATCCTCCGGATGCTGGAGCACTAGGCCAGTTCTTAGGAACACCTGCCCCCCCGTGGGCACCTGCCGGCCTGCTTGCTTCACCCGCTCATCAGGCAGACACCCTCATACCACTTCACAGGGGATCACGCTGTCCAAGTACGTCTGCGTCTGGCTGACCCTGACGAGAACTGCGTGATCGCTGACCACCGCGGTCTCGAGACTTGCACACAGCAGGTGCTCAGGACTGATGCCAAAGATGACCCAGGCCCATCTGCCCAGTCATCCCAGTGGGCCCATCCCTCTGGCCACACCCACTTTGGCCACATGTGTCCAGAAAGGTTGGGCCACAGGAGGGTGCCTGGGACTGTGGGGTGGGTCGCAGTCCATGCTCAGAGTGAGGGGCCCAGAAGCAGTTGCCCTTGGGAATTAGTCCTACCCTGGGATCGTTGCTTTTATTTCAGTGACTCTTGGGCAGGGGTCAACCACCACCACGAACCCTCGCCTCTGTGCACCCTCCCAGGGCCTCCCTGGGAGGGTCACCTCCCCGTGGTTGAGTCCATGAGATTGAAGGAAGGGGTCACAGTGAGTCCAGAACAAAGACAGGGCTACAGATTGTCCTGAAAAGGCTGAGAAAGCTGCCTGCACCTGACGGTCGGGCTGTGGGGGTTATGTTGCCTCCTGCCTGCGATTCTAAGAGAGCTGGACCACGTAGTTAGGGGGCTGGAGAACAGCTTCCACAGTTCAGTGTAACAGGGCACATGCCGGGAGGTGACTGAGCGGCAAGTACATGAAATGAAAGAGCAGAAACCCATGCATTTAGAGAAGATCTCCCGCTGCTGGCTGGGGTGTGGCCCTTGGGAAGTAAGCTGAAGGCAGAGGAAAGGTGCATGGGGTCAGGAGTGGACAGCCCTTCTCCATCTGCACAGAAGCACCAAGGAAAGAAACAGAATGTGCACAGCAGCAGCCACGCCTTGGATTAGACCTGGTGAGGAATTCTGACCGGAGGCCTGGTAGCCCTCAGCACTGGCTGTTGAGCATGGTGATGAAATCTTTACTGGGTACCTTATGAGCACACCCCCTTATCAGGCAGGTTTGCGCAAAGCCCTGGGAAAAGTGGGGGTGTGTCAGAAATGATGTCTCTGAGCCCTGGCTGCAGGCCTGTATCCCACACTTCTTGGAATGAATGAGCTGAAGGACACTCCCCTTTCTCATCCTGATGCTGCTTGCAAATTGAAGCACTGGGAATGAGCTATCCCCAGGATCAGGATTAGGAGTATCAGATGCGGACCCAGGTGTGATACGAATTCCATGCCCCTCTTCTGCAAAATGAGCCATTAGGTTACACAGACTTCCCTGCGCCTCGCTGGAAATCTCTTTCATTGTTTATGGTCTGTGTCAGACAAATAACTGTGAAAGCAGCAGGTCTGCTTTTTCCTGATTTCTCGACGGTTCTTCCACCTACCCTGTGCCATTCTGTAGGCCAAGTAGATCCCAGGTGCTGACACTGACTCTGACCCAGTGGGTGGCAAAGACACTGCTTGCCTCTGGCCTGCAGAAAAGCGTAGCAAGTGTTATACTGACGGTCTCATTACCCTCCAGCAAGGATAGCATTGGGCTTAGTGCAAACAGAAGAAATCATTGGTACAAATGATGACTCAGTGAAAGTGCTAGATTTTTCAGCAGTTTCCATGATGTGTAAGAAATCTGCCTGTGTTCATGACACCGTTCTACTCAGTATTTATGGACACCTGCGGTGAGTTGGGCTGACAACCTGAGCTGGAACATTCTGGCTCACTCCGTGTGTGCGGTAGAGGCTAGTTAACGTGATGGGACTAAAGGCACACACGTGAATTCCCCCAGAGTTCTCTCCCACCTCAGATCCTGCAGTCATTCTACCTGTGGTCCTGTGCATCTCAGCAGGAAGGGAGATGTCTTACAGGGCCCAAGACTGGATTTGCGCCTTCAGGGATGAGGGGATGTTCAACCAGAGGAAAAGGAAGAGGGAAGAAGATGAAGAGAGGAGAAATGGCTTTTGCAGGCGCTTGAAGAAGGGTGCAGTGTTGGGCTATTGGACAATAGGAGAAAGCACAGCTGCCACAGATGATTAGTCCTGGTTGTCACCAGGGTGTTGAGGGGCAGGGATGGTGGCATGGAGGTGTCCGTGTGCGCCGCTGAGATGCTGGAACTGCTGTCCAGCCCCATCGCTGCTCTGTACCTGGAATGTCTTATCTTTTCCTTGGGTTGCAGACAGTTACCAGCCGGCCCCTGGAGTCTGTCAGCATAGTGTGGGGAATGCTGCTGTAACAAACTGGGCGGAACCTCACTAACATCAGAAAACCCAGCCTGACGGAGGCATATTACCCCATCGTCATGCGGAGGGGAAAGAGCACTGGAGGGTCTTGCTTAGCAGTTCCAACCGAGACGCAGCACAGTCATGTCCGCTCTTTCCTTGTTGCTGGTCGCATGACCCTAATCAACCAGAAGCACACAAACATGCCCTGACTGGAAGCAGAGATCAGCTGTCAGTGTGCCCCGGTGGAACAGGGTCCACATGCATCCCAGGGTCTTGGGTTCACATCCCGGGACCGACGGAAACAACCAAGATGAACAGCCAAGTAAAATAAATAAAATGCTTCTTCTTCTTCTCTCTTCCTGTCTGCCTACATGCCTCTGCTTACCTTCATTCCTACCTGCATCTTTCCTTTAAAAAAAATAATCAGTTGTCCTACCAAGAAGGACTGAGAAGACTTCAAATGGAACGAGAAGACAATAGATGTCAACCCGAGATGTGACATTGGATTTCATCAGAATTTAAACCTTTTGCTCCAGGGGAAAACCCTGTTAAGAGTATGAAGAAACAAATTATTCATAGGGAGAACATAATTGCCCAACATCACTGACAAAGGCCTAGAAACTAGAATATACTTTAAACAATCCAATTAGCAAATGGACAGAGTACTTAAAAGAGACATCATTTTTTTCACTGGAGAGGATATGAGAATGGAAAATAAGCACAGAAAAAGATATTCAAATTCGTTTGCCATTAGGGAAATACAGATTCAACTCACAATGAGAATTTGAGGCCTGCTGACCCTACATGTGGGTTCATATTAGTTTGTAAATGGAGTTACCTCAATAAATACTACATTTTAAAAAGTCACAATGAGATGTCTCTACACACCTATCAGAATGGTTATGATGTGTTTTTTAATAAAAATAGTAACAAGAATGAATGCTGGTGAAGACAGGGGAGTAGGGTCATTCATACATGCAGGTGGGCGTAGAAAGTGGGGCAGCTACTCTAGAAAACAATTTGGTGGTTTCCTTACGAAACTAAACCAGCAAGCACCATATGATCCAGCAGTCACACCCCTTGGGTGTTTACCCCAGAGAAAGGAAAGCTTATGTTCACACAAAACCTGTCCTCAAGTGTTCATAGCAGTTTTACTCATAATAACCCCAAACTCAACCCAGATGGCCTTCAACAGGTGGCTGGGTAAACACGCCGTGGACGCAGTCACGTGAGTGAGTCTCCGGGAGTTGTGAGCGCAGGTGCAGGGTGTGGGGGCGATAGTCCTCCGAAGGTACACGCTTGGTGATTCCATTTATGCAGCCTTCTTGAAATGACCGCTTCATGGAAATGGGCACAGGTTCCGGTTCCCAGGGATTAGGGAAAGGTGAAGGAGCAGCTGGAGGAACGTTGGTGGAATGTTCTGTACTTTGTTTCAGCCTCAGTATCCTGACATTGAACTACACCTTCGCAAGGGCGAAGGGTACATGGCCACTCTATACCATTTCCCACAAGGAGATGTGAATCTACGATGCTCTAAAATGAAAGTTAAACATTCTTAAATACAGAGCCTTTTATTTCATTAAAATCATCCATGGAAGTTTCAATTAGAAACCCAAAAGGGCCAGGGAAAGGCCTCCACCTGCTCCCCCTCCTCACACCCTTTGCTCTGGGAGCACCTCCGCAGAACTCTGGGATCTCCCTGGACCAGATGATCTCTTGGTCCCTTACCTGCTCTGCCTTCAAGCTTCTGAGTCCAGAGCTCTCAAGAAGGGAGACCGCCTGGGGACTGGGGTGCTCCAAGAAGGCCTCTTAGTGAGGAGCTTTGGTGGATGGGGTCCATTCTGTGCACGGGTTAGGTGGGGTACCGGGGAAATTGAGTGGTCCCATTATTTCAGCAGATGCTGAATAGGCACCCAACTAGCAGTGGCCTCGTGTGGCCAGTCCAGGAAGGCTGGCCATTTAAATCCCCAATCACAAATCTATTCAGCTGAGAGAGCGTGAGCAGAGAGGGCTGGCTTAGGAGAAATCTACTTGATCACATACTTCAGTCATTATTTCCCACCTTTGCCTGAATTTCTGGGTCTTAATTCAAAGACAATGTGGGGGTGGGTAGAGAGGGCAGGAATGGAGTAGTCAGGTGGGGAAGTTCCACAGCAAAATGAGTGGCCTTTCTTGTTCCTGAACTCAGGTGCCCCCAAGAGGCCCTCATGTGACCCTTCTATTGTAGGGGTGTTCAAATATGGTGGGGAGGGTATTCACCATCCACCACAATGGTCCTACCAGTATGTGGGGCACTGTCCTTGGTGCTGAACACACACACACGCACGCACGCACGCACAAACACACAGAGACAGACAGACAGATAGACAGAGAACAGGACTGCTTCCCTTCGCGGCTGTCTCGCTCTCCACCACCACCAACCTCTGCACTTGGCTGCTTCCTTTCTCCCGGCTCAGCAAATGCAGAATTCCCTGCAAGTCTGGTTTCCTGCAGGCCTAAGAGGAGTGTCAGACCCAACCTACAGGAAGCTCTGTCTGGGGGTCCGGGCCGCCGTGCATTTGCGTAACATGCACACTCTCCCATCTCTGCTGCACTGTGTCTCCACCCCGCGGGGAATGTCTGGTCCTGTCCAGTGTTCCTGGAAGAGGGGCGACACCGTCCCACCAGCCAGAGTGACTCTTGGGAGGCCCCAGAAGCGACTCGCAGGCCCGACTGTGTTGCTCTGGCTCCTGGACACGGCCGCACGGCTCTCCTGCCGAAGCTGGCAGCGTGGTGTCACCGGGCCTGCGGCACTTAGCTCTGTGCCACTGTCATTGTTCTGTCGTGTTCTGAGTCCCAGCTGCAAGCAGGGATGATTGCCTCTTGCTGCCCACACAGTGTGTTGACCCACTTGGATGGGTGATAAGCAGCAGGTGGACAGGGTGTCCCTGGACAGGACAGAGGGAAGTCTGGCCCACTGTGTAAAGACCACCCTCCTCAGGAGACCCCGTGACCGTCCAGTGAGAGAGTCCTCATTAGGGTCAGGCTTGCTCTTGGCCTTCATGGTGGAGTCCACTGAAGGACACTGTGCACAGAGAAGGGAAATGCAGGTTGTGAACCTTCAAGAAGGGCCACGCTGCCCTCTTCTCTCTGGTTGCCCCGCATGGGTCCCACACAGCCACTGGCCCCTGGTGCTGTGGCCTCAGGGCCCCGCTGTGGGAGTCAGGTTCTGGATAATTTCGTGACCCTTGCAGTCTGGAATCGTTCCCACCCACACACGCACGTGCGTAAACAAAACATCACTGCAGTCATGGAGTTCTAAAGAAGAAGCAACATCATAGCATAAAGTTGGGTTTTTCCACTGCGCTGACTGAGCGAGTTTTTCTTCTGCACAGTGGTTCCCTCCCAGCTGTTTCGCTCACTGGTGCACGGAGCCCCGCCCCTTACACACCAGCACCCCCTCTTCCCTAAGTGCTGCCTCCACAGCACTGCCTCCCAGACGGGACAGAGGTGGACTTCCAGAAGCCCATGCCTGTAGAGGAGGGGTGTGTTGCTGCCTGGGGGTCTCTGCAGCGGGGTCAGGATCTATCTGACCCGTCTGGCTGTGAGGTGCCCTGGCGAAGAGCATGGCCTCCAGGCCACACTGTGCGCTCCACCCTGGGGATCGTCCTGTGGCTGCAGGCAACTTCTCTGCGCCTCAGCCTCCTCTCCAGTGGAATCGGGGTGCTCATGGTGAAATCGGGGTGCAGAAGCAAAGGTCTCAGAGTGCTTGGTATATGGCGAGTGTGGTGAGCACCTGGAACCTGTCCTCCCTGAACTTGTAACTGTGCCCTGTGGGGCCCGCAGGGTGGCTTCGGTCTCCCGGCTGGTGGGTCAGCTGCTTCCTTTTCCTTCTCCGTGTGGTTTAAAGGGCTCATTATCCCTCGGTGATCTGTTCTGAGAGCTGCACACTCACCCTGGCAAGGGCCCCCTAGTTGTCAGTAAAAGGGGCTGTTGTCAAGGATTCGGCAGCATTTAAGTGCTTTAAAATGATCCACTGAAAAGGGTGATTGTTTCTGAGGCTTCTCAGAACCTTGGCATTGCAGCGGCCTGGGGTACGGGGTGGGGTTCCAGGAACACTGGCCACACCGGAGGGTGTGCAGACTCTCAGTGCTGGCCACCTCGTCCTTGCTGAAAACTGCTACGGGTGCCGGGTCCTGAGGCTGGGATGGGGGGGCGAGAGGATACCACAGCATAGCGGAGCCAGAGTTTCTAGCAGCGAGGAAAGGACAGGCTGACTGGAGAAGAGAGCTAACAGAGGGCATCAGGTGACTGTTTCCCAGTTTGAATTTCATGGAACCCTAACCATGCAAAACGTTCTCTGGAATAAAAAGGAAAACTGGAGGAATTTTCCTACCAGAGGAGACTGGGAAATACCACCTACTGTCTCTCACCTACTTAAGAGTTAGCATCCATCAAGAGCCATAAAGGCACTGAGAAGTTCTGCAATCAAATAATTTTTTTTAACTCAGTGTTCCAAATATTTGGCTGGGGAAGCCTTTTGAACTATTTTGTACCCTATGAAACTGTTTAACAGGCAGTGTTTTGAGAAGCCTGCTCTGTGGCCCATTTTAGCTGCTCTAAATTTCAGTCACCAGCACTCTGTGCCCCGGGTGATTCTGATGTGCTTTGACATTCGAAAGCTATTAGATTCATGTCTCTAGAACAGCCCTGGGGGACTCTGCAGCAGATCGGGAAGGAGTCATCAGTTGGGTGTGCACTCAGCAGGCTGTGGGTTCAGGGGCCCGAGCCTTAAGGAAGGCCGCAGAGCTGCAGGGAGGAAGGGTCATGAGCGGGACCCTAACAGAAAGAAGGAATTGGGGAGGATTGCTGGAGAGAACAGGGGCCAAAGTGGGGGAGTCTGAGCCTCACCTTCAGCAGTTCAGCACGGCCTCGGAGCTCCCTTTCCCAGTGTGCAAGCGTGCTCAGGCCCCGGCAGCTTCAAGCTGATGGCTGGACTCGGAGCAATGGTCTGTGAGCCAGCCAGGCCCTGGTCACCTTCTCTGTGCTCAGCTTGTCCCCACCTTGGCCTGGGGCCTCTGTGAGAGCAAGGAGTCAGGGTGGTTTGGAGATTGAGGTGGGTGTGACTCTGGTGTGCATCCCAGGAAACAGGTGGCGGTCTGTCTGTGGGTCCATCCGTCTGCTCCTGCCCCCTGCTCTCTGGCAGAGATTTAGGTGCCTTCTGCTCTGCTCTTGAATGACCTTGCAGATGAGCTCCATGCATCCTGTGAGCTGGTTTACGCTTGGGTTTCACTGTGACCACTCATCTGTTTTTCTGACTTGTTTTCTGTCTCCCCTGCATGCCTCACTTTTAGTGGGTAAGGTTGCCATACACCCCAGTCTGACCTGGATGAGGATTGTCCCATCATCCTGACCAGTTTGAAATTCTGTTCCAATTACCATCACAGTTTGTCGAAATCTTTGTGCCCTGGTGACCTAGTGGGTTTATCCACTGCAGCACAGTCCGTGTATGTCCCAAGATCCCCGGTTCAAGACCCAGGGCCAGAGGAAACAATCAAGATGAACAACTAAATAAACTACATAAAATGCTTCTTTCTCCTCCCTCTTCCTGCCTGCCTGCCTGCCTACTCACCTTTGTTCCTGCCTGCGCCTTTCCTTTAAAATTTTTTAAAAAGAAAAATTTGGGCAAATACCCAACAAACTAGCTCTAAATTGCCTGAAAAGGGTGCAGTTTCCCAAAGGCAGTATTTCAAAACCCCCCTGCACATCATGCCCCTGCACACACACGCACACAAACACAAACACGCTGTTGTGCCTGGAAACGCTCTAACGGGTCTCAGTTTCAACTCCAGAAATTATGGTAATTTTACCTAGGGGGCCTCGCGCCCGAGGCTGACACACGGATCCTAATCTGAGAACCAGTCTTTCGCAGAGGCTGCAGGCTGCACTGCCTGTCACAGGACAGGCTGTTTAATCAGTCGGCAGCGTCTGGGGGGCACCTGCTCTGTGCCAGCTTGGCCACTGTGGGGACACGGGGAGAAAGGGCACTGGGCCAAGGAGCTTAGCACTTAAGACTGGGAAAATCCTTTGAGAGAGATGAGAAAGAGAGGGCCCATGGACGCTGAAGCTGTCAGTGCGAGTAAGTGGGGTATTTAAAGGGTCAGGGTTTGGGGAGAGAGACTAGGGGTCACTGTTCCGCAGGAAGCAGGTGTTTCGTGTTGGGGGTGTCATGGGCAGGTGTTTCGGAAGGAAGACTTTGTGTGATCGTTTTTCTTTACCTTTGCTTTAGAAGTCATTTTGAAATACTGTACCCATTGATAATTATCTGCATGACCTGGGAAGGGTGTCATGAACACACTAGTTGGTATCTCAGAAGAGCAAGGGGATGGTCCCCTTCTGTGAGTGGACGAGTCAGAGTCTCTCTAGCCACCTGCAATGTCAACGTTGACTTTGGAGAAGCACCAGGAGTAGGAATGGGTAGGGTGATGAGGTTACTCAAATTGGGGAGAACATTAGGAGTCCCCTAAGTTGGGGACTGTAAATCGTCCCAGAATCGATAAGTAATGTCTGCCACTGGTCAGGAAGGCCTGGTGGCATCACACATGCCCGTCAAAACAAATCCATCTACAGAAAAGGGTATTTCATTCTGGGAGATCTCCTTATTTAATTATGAGGAATCTGAGGTCCAAATTGAAGTGACTTCTCTGAGGTCACACAGCTCATCTTGGCAGGAAGAAAACACATTTGGGTGAAAGTTTCTTAACTTCCATTCAGCAAACGCTTCTTAGGTGCTGCTATAGAGCTCTGGGGGTCCCAGAGAGGTCCTTGCCATCAGGGCCCATGATCTAGAACAGAGGTCACTACAGGAGGACGGAGTGAGGACGGCCACAGGCAGGCTCGCTGCCCAGGTCACCGCACGGGTCAGAGTTCAGGGCCGAGCCAGGTGACTGCAGGCTGGGAGGTTAAAGGGCTTCCTGGGGAGCAGGTTTAGAAGGAGGACACACTACTGGAGAGGGGCAGGGGGAAGGCAAGGCCAAGGCTACAGACCACTGTCAATAGCAAAGGGAGCCACGGGGCCACGGCTGGACAGAGGTGCATGTGTGACCCTAAGGAGAAGCTTCCACACCGAGTCAATGCAGCTGCTTCACAAGAGAGGGCTGGAGGAGCTTTCAGACATGTGAGACGAGGACACTGCCCGTCAGTTAGGCGCTAACGTGGTGGTCTGAGGGCAGGTCCGGTCTCACTTTAGGGATGGGGCCCGAAAGGCCAGGCAACTTGCCTGAGGTCCCATGCTGCGTCCGTCTCCCCCTGCGGCCCCTTGTTCCATGGCCCCCCACCAACTGTGCCTTCTCTTCCCACATCCCTCCTCGTCTCTCCGCTGGGCTCTGAGGGCTCAAGTCAGGGACCCCTTCTGCAAGAAGGCTGGGCCACTCAGCCTCACCAGCAGCCAGTGTACGTTCCCTTTTCCTCCCACTGGTTAGATGCTGGACTCAGCTTCAGGCTGTACTCTCTCTGGGAAGGAAGCTGGTTTCCACCAAGAGGGTTGACGAGTCAGGGTGGGCTGCATAGGACAAGGAGGGGCGGCAGTCTGGCTTACCAATGCTGCCTGACTTGAAGAAACTGGGGAGAATTAAAGCAAATCCCCCAAATCCTGAGGCTTCTTTGTCGCAGAGCTGGTGCATCTGGTTGCTGGGGAGGCGCTGAGCCTCTTTTGGGTTCGTTTCTAGCCATGTCCATGGGGACTGGTGAGACATCAGGAAGTGCAGGACGTAACCAAACTCGCATCCAACCTGCTGAGTGAAAGAAGTTATAAGAGACCCCCCATGATCCCATGTAGATAAATATCCAGAACTGGCGCATTCACGGAACCAGAAGGCATATTGCTGGTGGTCAGAGGTATGGGGGTGCGGACAGTAGCTGCTTCGTGGCTGTGGGTTCTCCGTGGGTGTTGAAGTTAGTAGAGAGGGTGGTTCCCAGCATCAAGAGTGTGCTAAGTGCCAAACGGTGAGCACGTTTGAGTGATGGAGTTATGTCATATGAGCTTTATCTCAATAAAAGTTAATTTTTAAAGAAGAAATCTGGTCATACATTTGTCTGGCTAGAGCCACATTTCTGTTCCGAGGTCAGCCAGGCCTTGACACTGTCTTTGAAAGGGGCAGCAGCACTGATATGTGAGATGAGTAGAAGGGGGCACCCCGGGTAAAATCGCCACCACACCAGTGCTCTGGAGGGGGAGCCTGGCCACAGCAGCCCTGGGAGCTCGGTGACAGTACAGGTGCCCAGCCCTACCCCACCCCTCCCGAATCAGAGTCTGGCGGGGGGGCCAGCGATGTGTTTTAACAAGCCCCCCCAAGGGGGTTCTGATCAAAAGTGAACCCTGTGCTCTCAACTAGCGGGGCTGAGGTTGACCCTGTCTGCGTAGACCCTCACCCTGTGTAGCGGCACCAGGTGGGACTCCCCGTGTAAAGACCCCTCACAAAGGAGTTGTAGGGGAGATAGATGAGTGGTCACTATATTGGTTTGCGAGGGCTGCTTGATTTCGGACTTCTGACCAACAAAGTGAGTGCCTTGAGTCAACCAGACGAAATGCATTGTCATCTCACAGTCCTCGGGGCCAGAAGTCTGGAATCAAGGTGTTGGCAGGTGGTCCCCTAGGGAGGTGTTGGGGAACAGTCTGTTCCAGAACTCTCTCCTAGTTCCTGGTGGTCTCTGGGCTATCGGAGCATAACTTCAGACCTTGCATTTGTCCTGTGTCCCATCTGTCCTATGCTTGGTGCCTCCGCAGGAACTAGACCCACTCATCTGTGTTCAAATTTCCTCTCTTTATAAGGAGTCCTCATGTTGGACGGGGCCCGCCCTCGTGGGTCATCATAATGAACTACATCTGCATGATCCCATGTCCACATAAATCACATTGTGAGCTGCTGGGGGTCAGGACTTCAACATGTGAATATGGAGGGGACAAACTTCAACCCAGGAGCACCTGTGGCCCCTAGGAGGCCCTGACCAGGACTGAGCAGACAGTGTTGGAGACCATCAATTAGCTATCAGCGTGGGGAACCCTGGCACCCCTGCAGGCTGCTGTGTTCCCCATAAACTCAGGAGGCCCTCTTACCCAAAACGCCATGCTGCCATGACCCTTTTTTTTATTGTTGTTGATGATTCTTTTTGCTTCCTTTTTCCCTTGGGATGCCCCCACCCCTCTTTTCCCCTCTGCTGGCTGGTCCCATGAATCCTTCCCTGCTCGGGGCGGTCCATGTTCCTTGGGAAAGGGGTCCACCTGTGGCGCCTTGAATCAGCACACACCTGACACTGTATTGTGTTTATTTATCATGGCTGTGCCTCCCCTGCCATTCTTGGCAGGCAAGACCTGTGACTTCTCTATTTTTGTATTTTTGGTGTCTGCCCAGGCCCAAGCCCATGGAAAGTCTTAAAAAGAAGATGGTCCAATGTAGGAGCTAGTGGACCTGAGAAATGTCAGGTCCAGGGACAGGTCAGTCCTAAATATCAAGATGGGGGAGTCTCACCAGGAAGTCATAACATAGAGGAGTGTACATGTCACATGCGGACAGATCAGTGGGGCTGCACGAGATGAACACACTGATGCAGCAGCCCGATCGGGAAGGAGACATTGCCAGGACCTCAGGAACCCAGGACCCCCTGGGTCCCTTCTAGTTACCCTCAGAATTCGGTCTCGCTCAGTGAGTCTGCCTGTGCCTGAACCAGAGAGTCGGCATTTCTGTTCTGCTCTGTGTCGCTGGGGTTTGTGTGGCTGCATCTTGTTCTGCTTTCCTCCCCGCCGCGCAGTGTTGCGTCGTGTAGCGCCCAGTGGTTCTGCTCTCGCCTCTGTGCTCTGCCCTTTTGGCAAATATTTGTGCACATTTTGATTGTTTATACCTGGGAATGAACTCCTGTGTCATCAGGCATGTACAATGCCTTTTGTAGAGGTGGATGTTTTGGCTTTTGTATTTGGGGGATTTTTTTCTGTAAGGCAGAGGGACACGGCCAGGAAGGAGAAGGAGAAGCTGTGTAAGGAGTGAAAGGATGAAAACACATTGTTGTGATAACGAGGGATGAGTGGCATCAGGCATGAAGGCAGGGACCTGGAAAACTTGAAAAGCTAGGCCATAGAAACACAGTCACGTTGAGTTTCCTGTCTATGGGGTGGATCCTGTGGGAAAGACTGAAGAAACCGAAGCAGGTTAACTGAGATTCAGTGGCTGCTGTGGCGGAGAGCAGCCTGCTTGAGGGAGAGGGACTTACAGCCAAAGGAAGTCAGTCCCCTGCAGGGATCCCCAGTGTGTCCCACTGTAGACCCGCCTGGGGAGAAGCCGTGCCCATCAGACTGGCCTTGGTGGCAGCAGTTCATCAGTGGGGGCTCTGAGGAGAGAACTGTGGTCTGGGGACAGCAGAGGCCGGGCTGTCTGTACCTGACTTTGCACCTGAAACCCCACAGCTGCGGGCCCGTGGCGGGAGGCCGCAGTGCTGGTGATTCTTCCTGGAGGCACCAGCCAGGTCCAAGCTGCCTGGGGTGACCAACTGTCGGGGCCACAGGGGCTCAATTGGGTCTTGGGGAGACCTTTGCCTGCTGTTCTGTGTCCTGGATCAGTAACACAGCCCCTTCCGTCCCCCTCTCTTCCAGAATGGCAGCAAAGAAGACTCTCTGAACATGCTGGGCACGGATATCTGGGCTGCCAACACATTTGATTCCTTCAGGTGAGCTCTTCTCCCTCCTGTCTGTGCTGTGTGGCTGAGAACCCACTTGTCCTTAGGCCTTGCAGGGTCTTTGGGGCTGAGCAAAGGCTGAGGGCTCCCTGACCAAGAAGCAGGGCAGGGAGGAGGGCAGAGCTGAGAGCAGGAGGTTGGAGGAAAAGCACAATGATGGGAGGGAGCGCATCAGAGGGGAGGCAAGAAAGAGGAGGCAGAGAGGAAAGAAGGTTGCCAGCTGGGTGGGGCGAGAAGCTGGCAGTTTGGCCCCAGAGGGGAGGAGAGAACTGTGGAGGCAGCAGAAAAAGCTGAGTGGCATGTGGTGGACGGCAGGCACCCTTGGTAAAGTGAGACCACAGAGCTGTGGCTGAGACCCCCGCTCCCAGCTGAGGGCATGGGGTGGGGGTGGGGGGTGGCTGCCTGTAGAGAGACTTGGAGGAAAGGAAGAATGATCAGAGCATCTAACTCTAGAAGGTTCCGGGTGCGCCAGGTTGGAAGGACAGACATGGGCTGCAGTTCCTCAGGACATAGGGGCAGTGCCCCAAAGCATCAGCTGATGGGTTCTTGCCATAGTGTCCACTTCTGGGGACTGATGACGTGGATGGTGGTGACCTTTTGGCTCAACACTGACCCTGGCCCTAGGGCCTTCCGACTCTGGGTGTGCTCCAGACACAGCACTGGCCGGGCTCGGGGGCTCGGCCTGGAAGTGCGGTGGATCTTCCAGGAGCGGGGCTGTGGGCCAGCCCCCAGCTTCCACGGGACTTGCCTTGTGCACCTGAGAACTAACCTGCCGCCATCTTGAGCTGCAGCCCGAGGCCCAGTGGCAGGCTGGGCTCTCTGGCTTTCTCGGGTGTTTCAGGGAGACGCTGCAGAGCCACCCTCCCACCCACCTTCCTTTGATCGGCCTCATTATCTGCGGGGTGGAGAGGTGAGGGGTTTACAGGCAGCCCCCCCCGCCCCCTTGGCTGTGGGCACAGAGCTGATGCCTCAGGGTGGCCCTTGCTGGCCCCTCTTTTCGAGGCCCCTGTTTGTGCCCGGAATCCTGCCCACCATCACTAACGGGCTGGTCTCCCGCTGGCCTCCCATGTCTCACTCCCCTCGCCCTCTAGTGGTGCCACTTGGGACCTGCAGCCTGAAAAGCTGGACTTCAGCCAGTACCACCGCAAGCTGCGACCTGTGCCCAAGCAGCCCCTGCCACACATCGACCGGGAAGGGTAAGGGGCGGCAGGGGGCTCTGCCATAGGGGTGGGAGGGAGGGAGGACCTTCTCCCTGGGCAGGCGGGCATCCTGGCTGCACCGGGATTTCATAGGTGGCCGTTGTTACCGTCTCTGCGCAGAATGCGGACTGGTCTCTCCTGGAACCGCCCTTCACTGCCCGGCCCCTCCAGCGCACAGCCTGACCCTTCCTGACCACGCACAGTGGGCTGGTGCATTGGCTGTCACACTCGATCAGCACCACCCCGGGGGCTGGTTAAAACAAGGTCCATCTCCAGGTTCTGACTTAGGAGGTTTGGGGAAGGAGCCTGAGAATTCGCACTGCTAACAAGCTCCCAGGGCCGCTGCTGGCCAGGCTTCCCCTCCGAGAGCACTGGCGTGGTGGCGATTTTACCCTGGGTAGTCTCCCCGCTGCTCATCTCACTTATCAGCATTGCCTCCACCTCTTAAAGCCGGTGTCAGGGCCTGGCTCACCTCGGAGCAGAAATGTGACTCCAGCCAGACACGGGATGGGGGGGTGGGGGGGCCAGAGGGTTTCTTCTTTTTAAAATAATTTGTCTTGCAACAAAATTCACATAATATAAAATCCACCATTTAAAAGTGGTCAATTCTGTGGCGTTTATTTCTCTCATAAGATTGTATAATCACGTCCTCTGTCTCATTCAAAACCTTTTCAACATCCTCTATTAATCTCACAGCCTAAGCAGCTGCTCCCATATCTCCCCTACTTCTGGCAACCAGCAATCTGCTTTCTGTTTCCATTCATTTACCAGCTCTGGATATTTATGTGCGTGGGGTCTTGTGTGGTCATTAGCACCTGGATTCTTTCTCTCGGTACAGTATATTCAAGCTTCAGCCACATTACAGCATGTCAGTACTGAACTCCTTTTGTCGCTGAGTAATACTCCCTGGTAAGGACATACCATGGTCTGTTTATCCCATCATCTCTGATGAACACTTGGTTGTGTTTACCTGCTGTGAATGAGGCGTCTGTGAATCTTCATGTACAAGTATTTGTTTGAGTTCTTGTCCTCTGTCTTTTGGGGTAAGTGCCTTGGAGAGAGGAATTACTGGGTCACATGGTCCAATTCCCATTGGTCCAGCTACCCATTCTGATGGGTAGTTTTCTTCCATATAACCAAGCAATTCTCTGACCCTAGTCGGGGTGTCCTAGAGTTCAACTCAATTCGAACACTCTGTACCTGGAAATAGCTTCATGTCCCACCTTTAGGGGCTCAGCCCTACATGTGTCTCTCCTTCCTCACATTTCAAATGTCAGTCACAAGTCAAGATGGTCACCTGTGCTTCTGACTGATAAGACATGGTCCCCCCAGAAAGGCATAGGTGACGCCATTTTGTGCTGGGAGCTCTGTGTGTGTACCGTTTGGGTGGGAATCTCCATTGGCTTTTTGTCTCTGTTTCCTGGAGGCTGCAGAGACAGGTCCTAGGCACTTTTCTCATACAGGCTATAAATGGGGGGTTCCAATGACTCTGTCCTTGGGCTTGATAAATTGCAGAGGAACTCGCAGCCCTCAGGAAAACATTGTATGTAATTATATTCGAGGTTTATTATAAAGAGATATAGATCAGAGCAGCCAGCTGAAAGAAATGCCTAGGGCCAGGTGTGGAGCTTCCACTGGACACCCTCTCCACACCTCCACGTGCTTCCCAACCCAAAAAGTCTCTGAACCCTGACTTCTCTGGTCTTTATGGAGGGTTCATTACATTGGTGTGATTGATGAAGGCATTGACCACTGGTGATCAATTCAACATCCAGCCTCCCTCCCCTCCCTGGAGGTCTGGGGGTGGAACTGAAAGTGCCAACCCTGCATTCACAGGATGGGGTCCCTCATAACCAACCCTCCCCGCTTAGACCAGCCACTCATTAACATCTCAAGCACACTTTGCTCCTGCTGAGCTCTTAGGAAATTCCTAGAGTTCTTAGGAGCTCTGTCCCTCGACTGGGGGTGAGAGCAGCTAGATCTTCTTATAAATCACAGTGTTGCTCACAGTAATTCTGTTTTAGCTTTTTGTGGAGCTGCTGAACTGTTCTCCATAGCAGCTGAATATTTTACATTCCTACCAGCACTGAGCAAGGGTTGTGATTTGTCCACATCCTCACCAACACTTGTTATGTTCCCCTTTTTCCTTTCATTTATTGTGTGGATGACTTTCAGTCTTCCTCCCAGTTCTCCCTGCCCATTCCATCCCCAGGGTCACTCTTCTCTTGGCAAGACTGGTCTCAATGCAGTGGGACCACCCAGGAGACGCCGCCTACATTTTACAGATGAGAGAAATGAGTTGAGAGAGACGGAGTCCCCTGCCCACATATTGTGCACAGCCATGAATTCAGGCCAGGCCTCCTGATCCAATGCCCACGTCATCACACAGAGTGTCCTCAGCTCAGCCCCTTAGAGGTGTCCGTGAACTTGTGTGCAGGTGTATATTTTGGTGGAAGAGGATTTCACTTGTCTGAGACTCTCCCAGGTCTGCTGGGTCCCCACGTGGTGCTGGGTACTGTGAGAAACACACACACACACACACACACACACACACACACTCTCTCTCTCTCTCTCTCTCTCTCTCTCTCTCTCTCTCTCTCTCTCTCTCTCTCTCTCTCTCTCTCTCTCTCTGGTCTCTGCCCAGAAGGACTCTCCTTTCTACTGTCTAAAGGAGATGTGGACCCACTCATGATTGAGACTGTGTAGGAGAAAAGAGTTTTAGCTGCCAGGCTCCTAGTTAAATAAAGTAAATGCAGAGGGGTTTTGAGGAGGGAGCACATGGCAGATGAACTGCCTGGGGAAGACTTCACACAGCATTTCTCTGGGAGTTTCCCATCTCTCCTGTGTCCCCTGGGAGCACATAGGTGGTGGAAGCAGTGGGGAAACTGAGTCCCAGTAGATAGACGTGATGCTGCTACCTCAGGCTGAAGGTGTCAGATGGGAAATGTGTGTTGAAGTCGTTTTCTGAGCCTATCTGCAGCAGTTCATACAAATTAACGGAACACGCTCACTGGAGGTAGCAAGAAATGACTGTCCAGGGAAAGAGAGATTCCTCCTGTGCTGAGGAAGATCATTCCTTCTAAAGCTGGAGGGACTGGCCTCTCATCGGCTGCCTGCTGGGCTCCCTGGGCTTGTTCTGTCTAGCACCTGACACCGCAGTCCCCGGGAGCCTGGGTGCAGGGACCTGTGGGTAGTGGGTAGGGTCCTGCTGTGCCGGGGCCAGACTCCACATGCCCAGCCTCACAGCATCCCTCAGAAGCCGTGTACCACTCATTGCCAAGGCTTCCTGCAGCCCGTTTCCATGGAGGGACAGCCATCAGAGAAGGCTGTTGCCCTGGAAACTGTAAGCAGCAGTGACTCAGCTGTTCTGCAGCAACCCTGGCGCTTCTGACCCACAGTCTTCCAGGGGTCTGAGCCCCAGACAGGACAGGCCTAGACCACCGCGTGCCCTGCTCACGGCCCACCGCCCACTGCAGAGGCTGCTGAGCCTAGGTGAAGGGCCAGGCCTGTCTGTGCTGTGCAGGCCTTGTGCCCCGGGTATGGCTGGAGCTCAGAGTGCCCCGGGGAAGTCAGCCCGAGGCATGTTATATCCACTGTGACCTGGGGAAGGGGCGTCAGTCATTCCAGCAGCCAAGAGTCCCCAGTTCCTCCTCCCCCATGCCCTAGCACGAACAAACACAGATGGCTGCAAGCAGTTGGTGCCTTCAGAGGCCAGCCTGTCTCCATCAGACAGATTTGTTTGTTAAAAGGTGGTTGGAAGTTTCCAGACCTTTGTCTGCCACCTCATCTGCAGCAGCCATGAGGCAGGAGTGAGGGCGGAGGGGGCAAGCACTTTCCCCTCACACCTGGTTACCCGCCCCAGCCCCACCTACCTGCACCAGCTGGCCTCCCAGCCCGGCCCTCAGCGCCATCTTGCTCCTACCCAGCGACCCCCTCACCCTGCTGGCCTGCTGGCAACACAGGCCTTTACCTTGCTGCCCTCTGCTGGGGACGTTCTCCTAGATTTTCTGCTTGGTCAACTCTTGCCCATCCCCTCGCTCAGCCCCAGAGAGTGCGGGAAGCTGCTCCTCTGGGTTCCTTTTGCAGGGGCTGACCACATTTCAGAACTGGACACAACAGGATGAGGCTTTGGGGGACCCTTGACAGACACAGTCCGGGGCAACTTCAGAAAGATGAAAACCAGCGGTACTGTCCGTCTACAACGGGCCATGTGGTCAGCCTCTCTCTAGGCCTCTTGCCGCTGACGCAGCAGTGTGGCCAGCCCACGCAGACGCCCCTGCGGAAGGGGCGCAGACCACACCGCTGCCCTCCTCCACTTAAACCTTTGCTCACTTTCCCGCCACCCCTTTCTCCTCCTCTCCTCTGGTGGCAGGTCCTTCCCTTGGACTTGCAGCCCCATAGGGGCCTTCTGGCTTGTTCCCTAAGGCCCTGAGCTGCCTGAGGGCAGGAACCAGCTGGGTTTATTTTCCGTGACTCCCACGGAGGTTGACAGGGCCCCCAACACAAGAGCTGCTTGGTAAATAGTGGTCAAGTAACCAAATGACTGAAATTTGAATGTTTCATTAACTCTGCAGCTGAAAAATGAGCTGCCAGTCCCCTGGGCAGCCCCTGGGGACCCCAGTCAGGAACCAGCTGCTGGTGGGAGTCACGAATGCTGTGTGCCGGCCTCTCGTTATTATTTATTTGTGTGTTTCTTTTTAAAGGAAGGTGCAGGCAGGAGTGAAGGCAAACAGAGGCAGGCAGGCAGGAAGAGAGGGGAGGAAGAAGTGCTTTGTTTTATTCAGTTGTTCATCTTAGTTGTTCATCTTGGATGTGAGCCTGGCTCTTTGGTGTGTATGTGGCCTGTGCTCTGGCTAAGGCGGTGGACCAAACCGCTACTTCTCCAGGGCGCACTGCTTTCTATTATTTCAAATTTGCCACAGCCTTAGGGAGGTAGAAGCTACTATTTTCTCCTCTTCCACAGATGAGGAAACTGGGAGATGCAGGGAAAATGAGCCACTTGCATGAGGCTGGGTTGGCTCTTCACCTCCAAGCTGCTGGCTGGCCCCGTAGCAGCAGTGACCATCGTGTGGGAGAACGGTCCTGCCAGCAGTCATATCATGCGCACCTTCTTTCAGTTTACTGACGACCACCTGTGTTCACCACAGCACACTCACTGTACTTGCACACGCACGCTCATGTTGAGTGTATCGTGCGCTTGGCGCCGGGCTGAGCCCTTGACGCCTTTGCTCATTGAATCTTCAGCCACCTGGTGACGTGAGGCGCTCTTAGGTGTCCCCGCTTCCCAGTGAGGTGCCAGAGCTCCGAGCCTTGCACAGGGCACCAGTTGGTAAGGGCTGCAGCTGCAGCTGCACCCGGGCGTCTGGTTCTGACCTTAAAGTGCAGAAGCCATGGAGCTTCGTGGTGTTTTGGGACCCACATCCGGCCTGAGGGCTGAGGGTGCCCCTCTGACCTGACGACCGAGCAACGATATATAAGCAGACTCGCTGCAGTGGCCCAGGGCGGAGGAGATGTCGGGGGCCTTTGTGACCCGCAGACGGTCTCTGCACCTTCATTTTCCCTTTGACGTAATGGGGCGAGGGTGGGGCTTTGGGTGCCTGTCTGCAAAGAGCATAGCTTCTCCGGGAAGAGTGTGGCGGGCTCTGCTCCTTGCTCTCTCTGCGTGGATGTTGCATTAGTCCCCTAGGACTGATCCTCACTCCTGTCTGCACGGAGTCTTTTGTCCCCAAGGGAGGGTATGAGTTGGCAGGCCTGAGGGCAGAGGGTACCCATCTCAGGCTGTGTCCCAGGGACAGGCTGACCCTGCAGGCCGTGAGTGGGCAGGACTGATAGCTCCTGTTCATCCTGCGTGCTTGGCCAGGACAGAGGTGTGAATGAAGTGACCCTTCCATGTCTTTCTGTCTTTTTTGGTCCAGGTGTGGAAAAGGGAAGCTGGAAGATGGGGATGGGATCAACCTGAATGACATCGAGAAGGTCCTCCCTGCCTGGCAGGTAGGTGCAGGGACAGAGTTCCCCCGGCGCCCCTTCCTGATCCCTGGCCTGGGCAGGGTCCACGCACTCCCGCGGGCCCCTGCTCCAGGGATGTAGCTGGACGCACCACAGTGGTAGATGGGCAGTGCCATGTCCAGGGGGTCCCACCGCACGTGGGAAACGATGGCTCTCAGCGCTGCTACCGGCACTGGTGGCCAGGCCCATGTCCCCCACGTGTGGATCAGGCCTTGGTAACCTGGGGAACTTGGAAGTGTTTGCCCCTCTGCCGGAAGCCTCACAGGTGAGACATCCTCTCTGATGTGGTCGGGGCTGATTTTAGGCTCTTGACAAGTGGTGTCATCCTGACAGCCACCAGCTATGTCTTCTGCCTGCTGCTTTTGTCATTGACTGGCCCCCTTCCTGAGCTGGACCAGGCTCGGGAACAAGAGGGCCGCAGCCGAGCAGACGGCCTGGGACCTGCTCAGGGGAGGGAGAGCGGGGACCTGGCAGGGAGCAGACTGCCGGGCTCAGGGCCTGGCGTCGGGACCCCAAACGCGGACTCCATGGCATCGTGGCCCTGCTGCTGGGTCCGAGGAGTCCTGGGCTGTGTGACAGTTCCGCTTGGCCTTAGTGTCCTTCTGTATGAAACGAGGCTGGCGGTGTCTGCGTCCGGGGCTGTCGGGAAAAGCACGTGAATTCATGTGAAGCAGGAGCTCAGCGCCTGCCCCACTGTCTGACGGCAGGCCAGGCTGTGGGTCCCTGCTGTTAGGAGGCGGGAGACGTCCTGCGCCCCACCTCCGCCCGTGTAGGGTGACTTGCTCTGGTGACGAGGAGCATTTCTGCGTTTCTTGGTGCGTGACTGCCCGCAACTGCCGCACATGGTTATCAGGCCCCATTCTGGTCTTTTCCTAAGTCCCTCTCCGGCAGCGCAGGAAGATGGGACTAGAAATCACACTCTAGACTCTGCCATAGACGTGCCGCGTGACCTCTGCTCCGTGGAACTCGGTCTGCTTGCCCGTGACGTGGCACCGTGAGACTGGACAGGAGGCAGGAAGAGTGTAAAGCTCTTGGGGGCTCCAGACGTGCCACTGGGGAGCACGGGAGGCTGACACGGCTGGCTTGGGGGCCTCCACGCAGTCACGCAGAACCTCTCTTGTAAAAATGGTTTCACTGAAGCAAAGAGTCCACTACAGATTCGAAAACCATCAGAGCAGAGGTGCTCTCGGGTTTCCTGTTCTGCGGGGTTCTCTCGCCCTTCCAGGAACAGTCAGTCGGCCACGCTCTGGTCCTGCAGGGCCCGTGTGTGGTGTGAGCTCCTCAAGGCTTCGGGCCGTGCGGGCTCCAGTCTGGAGCCGCAGAGGGAGGGCTTCCTCAGTCACGCGTTCTTAACGACAGGGACACGTTCCGGGAAGTGTGTGGCAGAGGCGTATTAGGCCACTGAGACAAAAAACACTGCAACCTCACGATGGCTGCGATGTCACTGGGCTATAGGAGTTGTGTTGTTGTGTGTGGTTGCTGATCAAAATGCCATTACACGGAGCACGCCTGCACACACACACACACACACACACACACACACACACACACACACACACCTCACTCTAAGCAGCTTTGCCCTCAGAAAACTCTCAGCCCCGAAGCGCATGGTGCTGAATCTTGACTACACATCTGAACCTCCTGAAAACTTATTCTACAGCTTTCCTGGGTCTCACCCGAGCCCCACTGTGTTAGCTATCTACGGCTATGCGACACGTCGCTTACAATTTAGCAGCTTCAGTCAACAGACATTTAGTGTCACACGAACTTTCTGAGAGGGGTCAGGAATCTGGGAGCAGGTTAGCTGGGGAGTCCTGACTCAGGGTCTCTCTGGAAGCTGATGGTCAGAGGTAATCATCCGACGGCTCAACTGGGGCTGGAGGTGGCAGCTCCCTTCTTTGCCACATGAGCTTCTCCATAAACTGCTCAAGTTTTCTCACAAGGTGGGAACTTGCTTCCTCCAAGCAAGTGGTGGGAGGGAGGGAAAGAGGGGGAGAGAGAGAGAGAGACAGAGAGACAGAGAGACAGAGAGACAGAGAGAGAAGGTACATAAAACCTGTGTACCACAAAGGTTTGACTCTCAGGAGACAGGAGTCATCAGGGGCACGTGGAGGCTGACGGCCACGCCTGCTGACTCATACCCAGGAATCTGTGTTTTTGACCATCATAGTTCTTTCTGACTGAAATGCTGCTAGGTGTCCAGCGGCCCTCCCAGTAGGGTTTAGGGGACCAGTTGGGTTCTATCCTTGGCCCAAGCAGCTCCACCCATGTACCAGATGGCCCCGGCAGGGCCAAAGAAGACTGGAGGTCACACTCAGGGTCTTTGGCCAGCACTTTGGCACTCATAGCCCATTGGACGGACCGAATTACATGACCCCACCAAGCACAAAGGGGCGGCTGTCGGCGAATAGCAGGGCTTCTGCCGTGTCTCCCTCTCTTCTTCACTTGTTCCCTTCATCAGTCTTCACAGACAAGTGCTTTCCACAAGGCTTTCAGAGAGGGCATTGTGTAAAATACTCTTCCCCAGGAAGGACCAGGGTAGAAGAGGACAGGAGACGTGAACACTGACACAGTGCCACTGAGCGGAAGCTGTAAATGCCTGCACAAATGCTGTGCCGTACCCAGGTCAGAGTCCTTGGAGGATGAAGTTTGGGTCTTCCCTCTCCCCGCATGCCCCACCCACCCCTTCCCAAGTGCTGCTGTGACTTCAGTCCAGGCCTCGAATGGCTGAGGATGGGGCAGAGGGCTTCAGGGGCCCCCATCTTAATGCTATTTCAGATCTCCAGGGACCCCTAGCTTATCCCTCACTGGGAGCCACATCCGGGCACATGTCACCATGAGTGGTCCTAGGTGGGTGTGCCTCGGTCAGAGATCAGATGCTGACACCTGGGCGCTGGTCAAAGCCCAGGACCCAGTCCCTGGGGAATCCCACCTGGTCCTCTTTCCAGTCCCGCCACAGTGCTAACTCAAGGACCCCTCACTGATGCCTCTGGGGCTCGGGTCCCTGGGGCCACCAAGGACTCCAGGCAGCAGGCGGACAGCAGATGCCTGTGACATCTTCTGGACACAGGTCTCCACTCATAATAGGCATTTAGTTGTCTAGTAAGGGCTGATGCTGGTGATGTTGACTGTCCCCAAAGTCTGCCTCCCCTTCGCAGCGGCTGAGGGAGAAGAGCGGTGTGACCTTAGCATCCTCAGACTCGGAGCGACAGGTGTGCCGTGGCCAGCAGTGCTCCCGAGACTGGGATGTGGGGCGAGCTGCGAGCGGCTTGAGTGCAGAGATGTGCATTCCCGGGACCTTAGACGTGGCTCCAGGTGGCGAAGTCTGTGGCACAGTAGAAGCTGAGAACATGCAGCTGGGCTGTAGTGGAGCCCGGGGAGCCTGCCTGAATGCTGGCACCTCTATTGTGAGCTGTGTACGGGTGGAGGAGGTTGGCCGCCTTCCAGGGGTAGTGAAGTAGATGTGATGTGGACCTTCCCACCCCCGGGACTGAGGCCCTGCTGGTGCTGAGGCCCTGCTGGGACAGACAGCAGTAGTGAGCTCCGCTCCCACTGGAGGGCACCAGTGTACCGCTCTGGAGCCTGCTGTCCCCTGGGCGTCCCTTCCTTGTTCCTGGCAGCCAGAGGCTCCCTGGCCTCCTATTGGTGCCCAGCATGCGAGTTGTCTCCAAAAGCAACCCAGATCCTTCCTCCCCAGAGCGGGAGAAATGGCACCACACAGAGGTGTAGGGAAGCGCCTGTCTGATCAAAATGCCCCCAGCTGTGCAAAAGCCCAGCATTCCTCCTGAGAAGCACATGGCTGCTCCCAGGAGGACACCCCTTAAGTCTCTACCAGCTGCACAGACAAGGAGGGTTCTTTCTCGAGGAGTGAGGGGTGCAGACGCTATTCCCCACACCACACGACTCCCCCTGGGCCTGCAGGGGAGGCACCAGCTGATGTGGGGCTTGAGTTCCAAAGTGTTGGCTTCTGCTCGTGGAGGAGAGGTGATGGCAGGCCCTGCTGGGGGGGGGGGGGGGGGGGGGGAGATGGCGCTCAGGAATCTAAGGCAGGTTAAACCCCACCAAGTTCACTGTAAAGGCAAGAGATTGACTATGAAGAGTCTGCCCTCCCTGCACCTGACACCGGGCACCGCCTCAGTCCGTCCCCTGAGGCGTGGTAACCTGAGGAGCACAGGGACTGGCCACACAGGCTCAGGCCCCTGCAGAAACACAGCCTCGCATTCCCCACACTACTCTGGGTGCTTCTGTGTCTTCTGCAAAGCCCCTGTTGAAAGACTGCTGTTGGATTACCCGTGTCCTACCCAAGGCTCTCTGTGAAAGCATATTCTGATCCCTTTTTCCTTGAGTTCTCCGGCAGAGGAGCCTGAGCCTGCAGTCATCATCTGACAATAGGAACGGCACAACCTGATTTCCCCTTTTGCCTTCCTGTTAGGAAATTCTGAAACTAAATTCTGTCTGTCTGCAGTTAATTATGAGCTCACTCTGAGCCGCTGAGTCCGTTGCTTGGATCCTCTCTCACTGACCTAGTTTATAAAACACGCGGACCCCATGCGGTGAGGCTGGCACAACCCCCCCCACCCCCCCAACCAGAAGCACACCTGAGTAAGGGATTCCTGACTCGTGAATGTCCTCAGAGCATGTTCTACTGAGGGACCCAGGAACCCAGGATGGTAACTCCAGGTTTCTGTTCTGTCATGAGAGTGTGTTCACATGGGACCCGGACAGAGGACTTAGACCAGCTTAAAAAGGGGGCATGAGACTTGGGGTCGCCCCACCCCCATGTTTGGTCCCACATAAGACAAAGAATCCCTCCCCACTGGTCCCCAGGAACCTGAGGGATTGATGAGTTTTCACATGAAGATCACTGCCTGCCAGTCTGGTGACCAGGCTTCCCTCTCCCCTGGGTCCGCGGAGAAATAAAAACGGTGGCAGATGCAGCACAGCCTTGTTCTTCCAGCAGGTGGCGCTGCTGCTTTTGGAGACAAGGTTGATGGGCGGGGCCTCCCTGTGCAACTCAGTTCCCAGCCCTCCAGATGGGAAGGAATGACTTTATGGTTCCCTAGAGCTATGCTAGATCTGTTATCAAGTCTTCTGGAAACTTCAGGGTATGCCAACTCACAAGACCTAAGGATGATTAAAATACCCTGAAATGCCAAGGAGCAGTCATAGGAAAACCAAGTCCTCCTGGATAAACCCAGGCCTGATCTCTTCCCCTAGTGCTGCTTATGAGACTTCTTGGTCCCCCCAAGGGGCAGTCTGACACCATCCATTGAATCCAGCAGAATTGATCTAGTGCCAGCCCTGTCCTGCCCCTGACCGACTGATGCAAGGGGCTGCTTTTCCAGTGGAAACTCTCCTAATGTCCCCTGAATGAGCACCCCACAATGACTTCCTGTACCCACAGTAACTCTGCAAACACGGCTCCAGAAACTGCAAAGCCTGAGTCACAGGCAAGGCTGTCTCTGGTTAGATGTCTCCTCTGTGAGCCCCTGGACACCCCACCCCCTGCCCCACTCCTCATTGCAGTCTCCCCCACGGCACGCAGCTCGCCTGTGCTTCCTTTCTTTTGTGGTCTGCAGTCTCCTCTTGGAAGGTAAGTTCTCGGGGACTCAGACAGGTGCTCATTAAATATTGGGGGAATGACTGGATGGGGCCTGACCTGCTGCTGCCCCAGAGGGGCTCACCTCAGCACCCCATCCGGAGTCATGCCTCCTTCTTGGGGCTCTCTGGGATTCAGCACTGTCTGAACTTCACACAGACCTATATGTCATCTCTGCACTCGTGTCTCTGCCCTGTTAGGAGAGCTCTTATTCTTATTGTCATTTTACAGACGAGAAAACGAAAATGTAATTCCTGCCCGGCTCACATGGCCCATAAAGGGGAGAGTTGGGTGAGAATTCAGGCATCCTGGCTCATCTGTAACAGTGGAAAACCTTTTAGGCGACTGTAGTCACGTACAGCAAGTTAGGAGTGGATGTCATTTCCTTAATAAGCAAGAACCAGAAAGTGGAGATTTTTTTTTTTTCCTCCCTGTGGCTGAAGGCACTAAAAATGGAAAGAGGAGAGAAGAGAAGGAAACCCCTACTGATACCTTTGAAAGAAGAGATAAAGTTTTGTGTTTGTTTTTTTTTTAATCAGAAATGTTTCCCACGCCCCACCCCACCCCTCTGACCTAAGATCCTGGTCACTGGGAAAGAGGAGTGCTCACCTAGGAGACCCCACTGGGTCTCCTGGGTCCAGGCTCCCCACTCCAAGCTTCCGCTTTCAGGACAAAAATAGGAGCCCGTACAATACAGGAGGCTGGGCGTCCTCCAGTCCCTGCTTTCCTGTCTGAGTCCACCAGGTAGCAAGGTCCCCTGGGAATAGGTAACATGCTGTCTGAGATGAGCCTATTTTTCTTCATGTTGTTTGTGAGTCTTTTTACAAGGCAGTGTCATTTGTGTGTCGGGGGTGGGTGAAGACTTTTGTTGGTGACAACAAGCAAGTTTTGAGGGAACAAGCCATGGGCTGTGTCTGGGCAGGTTGTCACAGGGTCTCCAGACTGAGGCAGCAGATGCTGTATCTCCAGCGGTTGGGGATAAACCTGCCTCCCTCCATGGCAGCCTCTGCTCTCCAGAACACGGGCTGTTCATTGGGCCTGGAAAACCAGGGTCCCCTGGCCCAGGCCCACTCGCCGTGCAAATAGTTTGATCACCCCCGGGCACCTGTGCTCACTGTCCGTGGCTAGACCTGGGCTGCCAGGCAGAGCTGCATCGTGGAGACGTGGACCCCACCACCCGCATGGCTGAAAATACTTACTGCCTGGCCCTCTGCAGGCAAGATGTGCCAAACACTGATCTAGAGTTTTAGCAGAAAGAAAGCCTTGTGAGTTGGAACAGGTGGTAAAAGGGCTAAAGTTCCCTCACATTCGTTGTTGAGAGCCTTCATCAGGTGGAGCATTAGACCCACCCCGTGCTCCAGCTCTGCAGCCGGGGCCACGCGCCTCAGTACTGTGGAGGCCCCGCTATAAACCAGGTCAGAGAAGGACTGTTCTTTGTAAACAGAGACACATCTAGGATGGCCAGTGGCACGGTCACAAGTGGGGCAAGCACAGGACAGGCCGAAGAACACGGAATGTGCTTGGGAAGCTTCCAGCGGGTCCCTGCTGTGGATGGAGATGGGGGCTGGCCCAGGGTCCTGACACTGCCATCTGCTGGCACCCCTGTCTGCACGGAATGGACCGCAGGCTGAGAAGGCAGCCTCCCCGGCTGCTTCGGGACCCTTCCGTTCCTCTCAGCTGCTGCACCCTTTCCCTCCCCAGATTGTCCTCTTCCATGGCCCCATACAGATTGTACCTCCTCTGTGGACAGTCCTAGACAAGCCTGCCCCAGGCCTGAGGGCAGAGTAGACTGCAGGACTTGGTCCCAGGACGCTTTGAGGACGTTCCTGGTGGTTTGTGCTTCCTGGAGGAGGTGGGCCTGGGCCTGGACCTGGGCACGGCCAGTGGGAAGTGTGTGGTGCGCCGGGCCGAGGAAGCCCAGGGCAGTGGTTCAGAAGACAAGGAGGTCCCCAGAATATAGGGGCCGGAGGCCTGGGGGTTGCCTCTGTAGGTGGAGAGGGCGTTGGTGGACAACCTTGAGACCTTGTGACTTGACCAAATAGGGACTCAACTAAATGTTCTTGAGCAGGGAAATGCATGATGGAAGGAGGGTTTAGGAAGCCCAGGGGTCGAGCCTGACCACTCCTCAGGCCTTCTCCCTGGGGCCCTAGGGAGTTGCTAGGATTGGACACAGCTTCCCATACTGGCCAGGGAAGAAAGCTGTGTTACTTTGTTAGGGACTCGCCAGGGTCCCAGCCCTGCTTTGGACCAGACCAGACCCAGAATCCTTTGCTGTGTGACAGCTGGGGGATGGGGATTAGCCGGCCCAAGCCTCCCGGCACAGCACGAGTCTCACGACACCAGGACGCTCAGGATGGCCTCGGGGCGGGGACTCCAGCAGAAGGGCCAGGCTCAGTGTTCTGGGTCTGTCTAAGTGTGCTCAGAGGCTTCCTCCCTCGCACACCCTCACCCCTCCATGACACAGCTCCCAGGAGAGGCCCCAAGGCCCCAAGTGAGTGGGGTCGCTCCTCTGCAGCATCTGGAGCAGCTTCCAGGGCTAGTTTGGGCCTCTTGACAGTGGCTGGGCCAAGGCTGCATCCTGGTCCAGCTCCTTTTCTCCTTTGTCTTCATCCGGTGGAAGGAGCCGCCGAGGCTGGGGAAGACGGAGGTGTTGCCGAGGGTGTGAAGCATCCATTATTCCTTTATTAGCCAGCATGCCATTTCTGGTCACATTCTCCTTCCTGGCGGCCTGAGCGCGGGGGCGGAGAGGCCAGGTTATTTTCGGTGACCCGGGCTTCTCACTGGGAGCAGCGGTGCAGACGGAGGGGGCAGGGTCCGGCAGGGCTACGTGCACTCCAGCAGGCGTTTGTGAATGAGCCCCAGCTCTCAGGCTGCTCCCAGGCTGCTGGCCACCCTAGGAACCACGGACTCTCCCTGGTTGTTTCTCGCACTTCTGTGGCCAGGCAGGAGGAAGCTTTCTTCTGGCCCGTGAACAATGCCAGGGTCAGCCCGGGGACCTCCCTCCTCCACCCTCTTCCTTCCATTGTGAGCCCATGCACAATCCCAGGCCTCTTGGCTCTGCGAAGTCAGGGGGAGGGGTCCAGGGGAGATTAGCAAAGCATGTGACACCTCTAGGCATCTGCCTCCACTTCCCAGGCTGGGCCAGGTTCCCGGAGGCCGCAGATGCACAGAGAGACCATGCATGTGTGAGTGGCCACTGGGTGCCTGTGTGTTGCAAGGGCCTGCCACCAGGGTCAGGCCGCTGGTTGGAGGGCATCACTCCTTTTCCTTGGTCCCCATTGAATCTCCATGTGGCAGGGCTGGAAAAGGCCTACCTGTACCTTCTGTCCATCGCCCCCATTACTCAGACAAGCAAACTGAGACCCAAAGATTTTTACCAAACCTCATGCTGCTGGGCTTAGAAATTCACTGATTCTCAAGGCCTCTGGGAGCCCTCAGACTTTTGTTTATTCCCAGTGTCTGCTGGCCTTCCAGATTTATCTCCTGCAACCCTGGTCCCCTGTCTTAAATATCCTGCCCACTTCTTCTGTCTGCCTGCCACATATCTGTTCTTCAGAGATTGCTTGAAAATCACCTCTGTGCAGCCCTCCCTGATAGCTTTCTCGTGGGCTCCTTCTGCACTTGACATACACCGAGAGAGGGGCCACCCTCTATGTCATTGGTAAGCATGTGTGTCTCCCACACATGCGTCCGGAATCCTGAGGCTCCAAATCAAAACTTGATATTAAATAGAAAATAAGGAATAATCTCATTTACCTTTGCAGCCCTTAGGACAGCAGTTCTCAGAGTGTGGTGTCCAGACCAGTGGCATCAGTATCACCTGAAAACTTGCTAGAAATGGAGATTCTTGGGGCCCCTTTATTCCTACTGTACCAGACACTCTGCAGGGGGACCCAGCCCTCTGCTTTAGTGGCCTCCCCTCCAGGTGATTCTAATACCAGCTCAGGTTTGAGAAGCAGCGCCCACGGGTCTGCTTGTAGCCCATTACATCCTAATCATTTCTTTTTTCTGTTTTCCTTTTTATTTTAAATCGAGATACACTCAACATGCAGCGTGGTGTAAATCTAAGTTGTGTGGTGCAGTGATAAGATACATTTTTTGGCAATTATTGCCATTGTAGCATTAGCCGACACCTCTTCTGTCCCACAGCTGTCACTTCTTCTAGCACTGAGAACAATTAAGACCTAGTTTCAGCAAATTTAGTGTGTACAATACAGTTGTGTTCTATAGCTTAATAATTTCACGCTCCAAAAGCAGAACAAAGTTTTGGTTGATTGCTTTTTACCATTATTTTGCTCAAATGAAGGCCCATCTTGCTGTGTTTGACAGTCGAGGTTATGGATTTGCAAAGGGTTGGGTGATTCAGGAGGCACGCAGTCTCCAGAGCCCAGCACCGGCTTCCGTCACTGGACATCTGATGGCCCAGTAGGCTGAACAGCCCTGGGCTTAGGGTCCCTGGGAGCTGACTACCTTCCCGCCTGTCAGCAGCAGACACTACAGGAGCTGCGAGCTCGCCTGGGGTAGCGATGGGACGGGACGAGCTCTGCGCGGAGACAGATGGGAAGCCCTGGGCTAATCGGTGATCCATGTGCGGGCTTACCACGTCAGGGTGCTGGGCAGCCGCTGATGGTGAAAGGAGTTTGTCCCCGACCTCAGAGCCTCTGTTGGCGGCAGGCAGTGCCCCTGATGCTTACGTGGTGGCTGGAGGAAGCTGACCTGGGGGTAAGACAGCAGACACAAACTTCTGTCTGCAACGGGGATAACCAGAAGTGAACACTAAACAGACTGAATAATAATAGCGTGTAGCTGCAGGCTTACCTGCACGGACTTTGGAGAGGCTAAATATTGAGGTTGCTTCCAGAAAACAGTTCTGGTCTTTCCTCTAAGCTTCTGTGTTCCAGCTTTTCGAACTTGTCCTTGCCTTCCCACCACGAACTAGGAGTGGAGGTGCTACTGTTTTTGTGGGCCCAACGTCGTCACCCTCAGCCCTTCTTGGGGCATCAAGAGGAGAGACCTCGTTCTGTTATTAAAGAGCCTCACCTTCTTTTGGATGCCCAGCCCCCTGCAGGGTTTGGAGAGAAGGTCACATGGCAGGGATCCACAGTCATGGCAGGGATCTAGTCATATGGCAGGAACCTAGTCATACGGCAGAGATCTAGTCACATGGCAGGGATCTTATACGGCAGGGATCTAGTTGTACGGCGGGGATCTAGTTGTACGGCGGGGATCTAGTCACGTGGCAGGGATCTAGTAGCGTGGCAGAGATCTAGTCACACGGTAGGGATCTAGTCGCACGACAGGGATCTAGCCGTGCGGCAGGGATCTAGTTACACGGCAGAGATCTAGTCACACGGCAGGGATCTTATACGGCAGGGATCTAGTCACACGGCAGGGGATCTAGTCGCGTGGCAGGGATCTAGTCACGCAGCAGGGATCTAGTCACGCGGCAGGGATCTAGTCACGTGGCAGGGAACCTCACAGCGCACAGGCCTCTTGCTTTTCCTCCATGTCCCCAGGCCCCTCACTCCCCAGAGCTGGTCAACCTGGAGTCGTCTCTCCGTACCAGGGGGAAATGCAATCTAGCGTTTTGCCTCTGGTGTTCTGGAGTGTGTTTTCTTGGGTTCCACAGGTTGGCCGGCCTGGCGGGGATCCAGGGAAGGTACCTGGCAGCCCCTGCTCCACTGGGCCCATCGGCCCACAGCAAGGCAGAGCTGCCAGGGCCCCAGCCCATAAGCTCTGTGCTGGTAGCTGCTGGCAAGGATGTGGGTCCCAGGGTCAGAACCCAGGGTCAGGTCGCAACAGGGTCAGACCCAGGGGTAAGCTGCAACCTCTGAGGGTCCCAGCCTGGCTGACCTCTGCCTCCATGGCACTGGGTCCTCCTGTCCAGGAGTGTGAACAGATGGTCTCAGCCATTTCTACCTCCTCATTCTGTGACTTCATTAGATACCAGTCCCTCCAACTTGCTGGTGTAATATCAGAAAATGTAGCTGAGAGACTCCATGCCTTCACAGGGACATGGGCCTCATAAAGTTAGACCCAGCTCCCCACCTTTTCCAAAGTAGTGCATGTCCCTAGTTTACACAAATAATTATGCTAAAAATATTTAAAAAGATAACTAAGTCATACTTCAAAAACACTAAAAATTGAACAGTGCTAACAGACCTACAACAGAATACAGCGCTCCCTGCTCCGTTTTCCTAAATTGCTAGTTCCATTTCTCAAAGTAATCAATTTCACTTTCCTCTTTTTAGTGTTTTTCTCTGGTGTGCCACCATGTTTCTAATATATTTGAGTAGATTTTACTATCGCTCTGTATAATCTAGCATATTTAACACCAAGCATTCTATTTACGTTGCTTTTTAAAAATGCATTGATTGTGGATATTTCCTGTTGTTTCATATTAAGTAGGTTAAGAATTTTGCTCTATTCTTATACCCAAATTTTAGTTAAAATTTTAGTCAGAGTGTTACTTCATTACTGCGCCCTACTTTTTCAGACGGACAGACGAGTACCAGAATAATACAAAGAGCTTTTTCTAGAGAAGTGCTGCAGGAGGTACTGTGCTCATGACCTCCCCGGCTTTGTGGGTCTGTGACCCACTTACACGTAGCATGCGCCTCCTGCCCCTGGATCCCCCAAGTGTTAGCATTTATTGTCTCATCATTCTCCTATTTAATTTTCTTATTTTTACCTTGATGGTTTGAGGAATAAATTGCAGACATGGATTTTTCTCAAAACAGAGATCTCTCACCACACCATGGTTTCATGTTCAAAGTCGGGAAATCAGCACTGATGGAATACTGTGATCTGCCTGACAGACTGAATTTACATGTGTACAGTTTTCCTGCAAATAGCCTTTATAGCTGAAAAAAGGTTGCTTTGCTTTGCTCTGTTTTCTGGCTTAGAAGGTGTACAAGGTCACACTTTGCTTTTGTCATGTCTCCTGGCTCTTTGTCTCCCAAGACCTTTGATGCTTTTGACATTTTTTGAAGAGTGGGGCCAGTGAAGTGGTAGAATGTTCATCCATTTGGATGGTTCCTCCTGATTAAATCAATGCACTTTTGCAAGGAATGCTGTGGACAGGCCCTGTGTCTTCTGTGCATGCTCCCAGGAAGTACAGGATTGCTCAGGTAGTGAGTGACCTGTAGTGTGAAGTGGCTGTTTCCCTAGGGAATTAATAGAGTGTCTGACAGACATTTGTGACTTTGTGCATTGACTTTTTCTGATAGTACTTTCACCCTTTAGTTTTAGCGGTCATTGGTGATTCTTAACTGAAGAATCAGCACGCTGGTTGGCAAATGGTGGTTTTGCTAATCTGCAGTTGTTAGTTGGCTTTCTGCTATAAGGAAGCGCTTCCCTTTCTCCTTCATTAATTTATCTTTTTCTGTTTATCTATCTTAGCTTGTAGATTTTTATTTAAACTTTTTCTTTTTTTAGAGGAAAGGTACAGGCAGGAATGAAAGAGAGTAGGCAGGCAGGAAGAGAGAGGAGGAAGACGCACTTTGTTTTATTCAGTTGTTCACCATTGCTTTTTTCCCTGGTCCCAGGTCTTGAACCTGGGATGTTGGGATCTGTGTGGACTGTGCCTGGTCTAACCCGCGAGGCCACCGGGGCGCTCCGTAGTCAGCAGTCTAACTTTATAATCTGCTACTGTTATTATTTATTTGGCTGCTCAAGCTATCCAGATTGGACCAGTGGGAGCCCCCCTAAGACTCCCTTCTCTGTGTTTCTGAGTATCCCCATTAATCTCTGAGTACTCCCTTACTTGGTCTTACAAGAAGTTGTTCTGAGCTTATTGGGCACGTTTTCTGCCCAGCCCTGGAATCACCATTTCCATGGAGCCCTGGCACTTGGGGGAGGGTGGCTTTTAGATCCCAGATCTGAGGATGCCGTGTGCTGGTTGCTACTGAACCCTTTCGTGTCTTTAATCCTTTACTCTCCCACTTTCTGAGCATGTGAATAAGAGTTCTTTTTGCCCGGAGCAGGAACTGAAGGTAGTTTCATGGCCACACGGGATGTGGGTGCCCGTTTCTGCCCTTTGCTCCCAGCAGCTGGACTGGCCTTTTGTGGGACCTGCAGCCTTTGAGCTCTGAGCTCCCTGGAGGTCTGAGGCTCAGGCAGCATGTTTCTCATCTCAGCCCCCTCTCTGCAGACATTAAGATTGTCCCTCTTCCCCTTCTCTTACCTGCTACTCCTCCACTCACTCTTTGTCTCCCCTAAGCTTGTCCACATCTCTTGTTCTCAGTGTTTCCTGCGGGCTTTTTAAAAATAGTAATGGTGCAGGGAATACACTGAAGTAGGGCCTGTGTCCATTCACACGTGGGTCCGAGGTCTCATTCGTTGGGTCCGCACTGTAAAGGAGGCGGAGAATGTGTAGACGCTGAGTGTGGCATGCTTGTCAGAAACAGTCTGCGTCCTGGCAAGGAGGGACGATGTGACTGTCCTCACCAGGAGGACTGTCAGTGACAGAGGCCCTGATAAGGACACCAGAAAGCCAGGAAAGAGGGTCTTTGCTTTTCTGTTGTTCAAAGAACTCTGAGAGAGAGAGAGAGAGAGAGAGAGAGAGAGAGAGAGAGAGAGAGAGAGAGAGAGAGAGAGAGAGAGAGAGAGAGAACAGCCACACACACACCCACCCCAGCAGGAGAAGGCTGCACTGAGCGTTGGAGGAGCCCCCCAGCCAGCTGTCAAGCTGAGGGGCTTGGAATTGAACCTGACAGGCAGGCTCTCACATGAGAAGCAGAAACCACCAGGACAGAAACTCTCCTGGTCCCAAGGAGAAGGCACCACTGCCCAGCTCTGAGGATGCCAGCCACATCCTGCCCAGCCTCGACCCCTTATGGGGGGAAAGACTCTTCACCAGCAAGCCTCCAGGGTGCTGGGAGCAGGGCTCTTGGCCAACGCCGCACCTGCGACAGGGCTGGACACCGGTTGGCCCTCAGCAAGTCAGATCCAGAGAGCTGCTAAGATGACTGAGCACACATGAGTCAACTGTGTGCCGGGAGAGGGACAGAGCCACCTCTGACAGCTGCCCTGAGAACCTGAGGGCTATGGCTGGCCGCCCTCCTGCAGCTCCCGAGTCCTCCCCGCTGACTTTACTAAGAAGCGTGGCCCACCCGCTGCTGGCAGCCCACCCCCTGCTGGCAGGCCGGCTCCAGAAGGCCTCACCTAAAGAACAAGCCATCCTGCCTCTTGCCAGTTCCCATTTCAACAATCCACACATTCTGCAGTTCCTGGAAACCATTTGTGTCAAACTTCTGGTCGCTTTAATTTCCTTACTTGGGAGTCCCTGCTTATTTCTGGAAACGTGGAAATGAGCAGCCCGAGCACCCTGAAGAGCAGGCAGAGCCCTTTTCCTGGCATCCTGTGGGGCACCCCGCTGACCAAGGGCGGCACCCAGGAGCCATCTGTGGTGGACGAAGCCTGCTCTGGGTGAGCGCTGACAGCAGCTCCTCTCTCGGGAAGGCACAGGGCAAGGACTCTGACACCCCTGGAAGTGCCCCATTTCGGCCAGTGCCCTATTGACAAGCTTCACCCGGCCCCAGTGTGCAGGGGAAAGCTGGGTGTTCTTGGGTTGGGGCTGGGGGCATGGGAGAAGCAGATAAGGGTGGGCTCAGGAGTAGGGTGCCGAGAATGGTCCCTAAGCCCCTGGAGAGAACATGGGCAACCAGACGCCTCCCCCTGGTGCCTGGGCTGAGAGCAACCATGGTGTGGCCGCGGGGTGGGAGCTGACCTCTCTCCCCAGTCCTGGCATCCTGGGGACCACCTCGCCTGGATTCTAACCGTGAGGAAGACATTCAGGCACGTTGACAACCACAAGGAAACTAAGCCCTGCCAACCTGTCAGGGGGAAAAGCTACGCTAAGGGCACAGAGCTAATTCAATCAGGATTGGGAGCCCAGGACCCCAAGGTCACTGCTCTGCCCGCACATCCTGCCACTTCATTGGAATGAATTCTGACGATTGGTCCTGTAGAAGGCTCACAGGACATCTGTTTAATAATTTATTCTAGAACTTCACCAGGATCAACCTCAAGAGGTGTCATTGAAAGGACTTCATCACCCAAGTGTCTGCACATAAAACGCTCTATAGGAAGGAAATTAGAAAAGAGAAGAAAGAGAAGGAAATCATCGGAGCTGCTTCACAGCAGCCCTAACCCCGAGCCAGGCACCCCCAGAGGCCCACTCCTTAGTCCTGCGAGGCCCAGGCACAGAGGCAGGGGGCGACCCAGAAAGAAGCCCTGAACATCGGCCTTGATGACAGAGAACACTGTCTCCCTGGTCATCCGGACGCCCCACATCCGCTGCCAAGTCATGTCTTCCATACTACCGCCATGCTCGTGAGTCCTTTTCCCACCCCTGAAGGAGGCTGCTCGGAAGCTGTCCTGCACACAGCCGTGCCACCGGCCCGTAGAGCCACTCTGTGCAAATTAGGAAGAGGTGCGCCTTCACACACTCAACAGCCTCTGCTGAAAAGTGTCAAAAATGACTCAAGTCCATCATGACTGAGACAAGGCCCCTCTCCCAGAGGTGTTCAAAGCAGGCTGTTTCCTGTTTTAAAAATCTTTCACCCACAGGAGTTTGAGTTGAATACCTAGGTCGCTGATTCATTTTATAGAGGCCCAAACTCTTGAGTTGAGAACATTTCCAGCAAAAGAGACAACCGGCTCTTGGAGAGTAATCTCGAACAACCCATCAGGAGGAAAACCAGAGAATTTAATAGAGCATGATAGTTTATAGAACAGTATAGTGTGTTCTCAAACATTATGGAATATTCTAGAATGTTAGAAGCTCTAAGATTGTCCAGACCAGCTTCTTTCAATATACAGTTGAGAAAATTGTTGCCCAGTCAATGCACCTGCTCTGAGCACAGTTCTCGGCTCCTCCCCAGTGGATGAACTGAAATCTAGAAGCTGCTATGAACCAGAGTCCTCACACATGGGAAAGAGACTCCTGCATCCAACAGGGGTCGAGGGCAGAGGTGATATGCAGAGAAGACAAGCTGTCGGTCCCCAAATTCTTCAGAGCCCTTGTGAGACCCACTCTGACCTAAGGTCATCTCCTCAGCATCTAGAGTCTTTTTTATGGAAATGTAAGTGATATTCGATCCTCTGCATCTGTGTACATGATTCACTTTAAGGCATTCATCACAAGGACCCTCAGCCAAACTGGCCTAGCAGACATTTGATTGCAGAATTTCAGTCTCAACACTCACATGCCACCTGGCCCAGCCGAGATACCGTGGCTGGTCCGGGACTGCTCAGGTGAGGGGCAGCTGTCCGTCGTCTACCCACACCAGTGCATGTGTGCACTCACACATCACAAAGTATTCTCTCAGCTTGCTAAATATGGTGGGAACAGTGCGTTCTAGTTCTTGATCCATGACCCCAGGCAGCTCACTGGCCTTTGGTCCATTATTTTGCTTCTCAGAGCTCCAGATCAAGGGAGAAACATTTACTTGGCAAGAATTGAGAAGATGTTCCTTTATGTGACCTTTCCTGGAGGCAAGCAAAGGGACATTGTTTCAGCAGGCTGGTGTGTGGTGTGGTCAAGGAAACATATCACACCCCTCAGCGAGGTCCTTTCAGGACACCCCACAGGGCGGCAGTGCCAGGGGCTGGCCACATAGGTCAGGCTGGCGCTCAGGTCGGGCAGCCTGCACAGATGTCCACCCACTCATGGAGGAAAACCTGATTGGTGGAAGGTGAGGGTCAGATAAACTCAGCCACAGAAGAGCAGCCAGGGATGGCCCGCGCTGTGTCTCCAGATGACCAGACAGGAACCTCCCTGTGCTCTAAGAAATCGTGACCCAAAAACCTCTGGGAGGGTCAGTGTCAGAAGTTAGGGACCAGAAGAACCTCTTCTTGCAGTCCTGCCATTTGATGGTGTGGAAAATATAGCTCCCTCTCGGCAAAGCTGAAAAGACCTTATTTAAAGATCTAGGATTTGATTGGGGAGCCCTTACAAATACCCATGCCTGGACCCCACCAGAGGACACCAGAATCTCTGGGTGATGCGTCCTGGGCATTGGTCATTTTCACCGCTCCCTGGGTGAATCCAGTGTGGGGTGAGGGCTGAGACCCTCTGCCCTAAGGTACTGAGGATGTATCCCATATCTCCATCCTGGAAGATGTCTGCAACATAGAAGAGCTTAGCCAGGGCTTGATCTGAACGTACAGTGATCTCTGTCTCCCTGACATCAATCACACTCAGCCATGTATAAACCTCACATGAGGGTGTAGGATTCCTGCTGAGCAGGGACCGTGTCATAGTTGCCATTGCATTTCTTACAAATGCTGCTCTGTCCTCCATCCCCATCCTTCACCAAAAGCAGACAGATTTATTCTGAAATGCTCAAAGACTCTCCTGCTTCCACCCTTCTTTCACCTCCCAATTCCTACATTAGCCATTGCCATTTCTTGATGATAGCGACAGCCTCCTTGTTGTCTGCTCTGTTTGGCCTAAGTCCCCTTAACTTCATCCTCTGCGATACCTCCATGCTCTCCCCAACCCCTCCATGCTAGCTGACCTTGACCAAGCACCTTTGCCTGTTTCCTGCCGTCTAGAATGGGGAGAATTGAGGCTAGCCCCTGCCTGTCACCATCACATAAGGCTGTCATCATCAGGACGAGTCTCAGGGTATCCACAGGATGTCAGTAAGTCATGCTGCAGTGGCGGCTGCTGGGACCCGTTGGGCATTGCTCACCGCGAACACCGCACGTGCTGGCAAGCAGGCAGACATGGCGGTGACGACACTGGCTTCTTCCCTTCGTATTTTTCTAAAGAGATCGGGTGAAGGAAATGTCTGGGAACAGACCATCTTCCGAAGCTCCCCCAAAATAACTTCAGTGGAAACAATCACGGTTACGTCCATTCTGCAGTATTGTTTCGGTTCACTGCAACATGGGAAAAGTCTCCCGGCTTTTCCAACTCAACTGGGAATCAGCCTGACTTCCAGTGCCTGGAAACAAAGGGCCTGTGCTCAGGGGCTGCTGTGGATCTCCCTGGTCAACTGGAGCTGAAGACAATCCCAGGGCCGGTGTGTACTTTAGCTTTTCCTCTCTCTTTCCCTTTGGGAGTCGTGTTAGCTGGAGACCTTGGTGTTTTCCCAGAGATAACTTGTGAGCGTTCATTACAAAAGAGTTTGACAATAGTACTTGAGAGTCTCGGCCGCCCTTCAGTCACTTAGAGAGCCAGTGTCCCAGGTGCGAGTCCTCTGCGTGGCCAGTGGGACTGGCCTGCCACCACCAAATATTGCCCGTCTCCACCTCTGGAACTTTCTTGTTGTTTCTTTTTCCCCACTTTCCGTAATGCTCATCTCCCAGAGAAGGGGCTGTACTTCCCGGGTGGTCTTTCTGCCTCCCTGCTGCGTCTCTTACGGGCCTGACCTCAAAGAAATTGTCCGTGCACCTTGATCCCGTCCCCCTCCTGCTGCCCCTCCCTGACTCAAGAGGCAGCACACAGTTTTCCGCTGGCCCCTGAGACAGGATCTGTTGCCTGTGCTAGACATCCACAGTTGCTGTGATTTTTGTCCTCTGCCTTCCCTAACTGTACTCAGTTGTCCAGAAAAAAACTATTTTCCTGTTATTTTGTCATTTTCAAAGCCCTCGGTTTGCTCATTGTCTGACTAACTGTGATTGAATGTTCTACTTTTACAAAAAAACCCTTCTTTATTTCTGGCTCACCAGCCATGGAAACCAGCTTCCTTCTCACTTCTGCACACAAGAGTTCTCCCCACCACGTGACCTCTCTGCTTCTCGTTCTCCTCCCCCTCAGATGTTCCTTTCCCCTTTCTTCTAAGATATCTTCCCTGGTGGCTCTGCTGGAACGTTCTAGAATCTTTCTTTCTCAGAACATGGACACCCACAGTGGCGCCTCTCAGGCTTGAGTACAGACAGACAGTCAACATGTGGATCTGGTTCAGTGAGACTAAAGTGAGGCCCCGATCCCTGTGTTCCTAACCAGCTCCCAGGTGACGTAACGCCACTGGTTCACGGACCACACTTTGAATAGCAGGATGTTATAATAGGGCTTCCCAAATTTTGCTGCACATTGGAATCACCCCTGGGTTTTTAGAAGAGACCCTTGCTAGTCTTTCATTCTCAAATATTTTGCTTTTATTGGCTTGGGGTGCCTCCATGGCATTGGGGTGTTTTTAAATCTCCCTGGTTGATTCGCGTGGGAACCACAGCTTTATTATAGATGGGACTGTGACTGAGTCTATTCCTCATTCTACCTGTACTCACCTTGTCTCCCTGCAGAGCCTACAACCTCCCTGCAGGCGGGACTTGATCACTTCATTTTTAAGAACTGGTTAACTGAGAATTGAGTATTAGGTTGGTAGGTGCTTTTTAGAGGATTAACCAGTGTTAATAGAACATATGTCACTTGTGGGAAACCATGTAGCTATCAAAAGGGAAATGACAATGAGTCTTGGGTCTTGGCAGCACTTGGTGATGTCTACACAGCGCCATCTTGTCTGAAGCTGACTGCCCGTGTGGGTAGTTTCAGTGGCTCCGGACATGTTGCCTCCCCATTCCACCCCCAAGAGGAAAAACAAGCTCTACGTTCCTGGCTCACTAATTCCCCAAACACTGCCAGTATTTTTTTTTCCTTTTGGTCCAGGGCAGCGGTTCTTAACCTGAGCCTTGGTAGAGTCACCCACAGAGGTTTAAAAACCCCCATCATCTGGGCTGCACCCAGCCGCTTGCCTCAGAGCCAGCCCTGGCTTCCAGGTGTTTTCCAGCTCCTAGGGGACTGTTTCTGGGCAGCTGGGGCTGAGAGCCACAGACCTAAGGTTGTCTTGATTGAAATGCCAACCACGGACCAGATCTGGCCGCCATCAGGTTTTATAGATCAAGTTTTATTGCACACAGCCATGCTTCCATGACTGCTTTGCTATACACAGGCAGAGCTGCCTACTGGTGGCAGATACCCAGTTACCTGCAGAGCCTAAAATAGTTACTCTCTGTCCCTTTACAGAAAAAAAACGTGCTGACCTCTGCTCTAGAGGACTGACCAAGCTGGCAGAGATTCCCTGACTGCAGGTCAGGCTTCATCACCAATGCTGGACAGTTTTACACCTCCTCTTAGACTCTTTGTAGAAGATAGTTACTTTTAAAGCAGGGCTAGATGTGCTAAGAATTAGTCCTGTGACCCCCTCACTTGGCCTTGGGTGGCCAGTTCTGCCGGCAACTGCCCCCCGGCTCTAAGCGGCCTCTTTGGGTTGCTATATGTGCTGGACAGATGTCACTGTCCTTCCCATGTGCTGTGAGACCTGACAGATTGAGGAGGCTGGACAGACGGAGCTGGGACTGGGCTCTTCCTTCCCCCACATGTTGGAGTGAGTGAAGGATAGAGGAGACAGAGTCTCTGGAGATGGGGTGCAGGGTGGGGTGACATCTGTGCTTGACCAGAGCCTGAGGCCGACCAGGAAGTGCCTGGAGGCCTTGCTTCAAAGTTTTGTGTCTGGCGCTCGCGGTCCCTTCCATTCCTCCTTGAGCCACCCTGTCCCCCTGAAGTAGGTCAAGTCACTGTCTGCTGCAGAGATGGGCTGGGCAGTAGATACCAAGTAGGTCATCAGAGCCACTGGTACTCCATGAGCTGGCAGAAACCAGTGTCTGCCCCATGTAAGGCTACCCATAAAGACTCTTTCATGTGGCAGGGAGTCCTTAATGGCCTGCTTCCACCCAACAGAAGGTCAGCCCTGCTTTCTGGGAATGGAACAAGTAATTGCATTTCTGCAATGGTAGATGTTCTACAGTCAGAGAGAGGTCCAACCCCTGTCCTTAACAGTGTTCACTTAAAAGATTAATAAGCTGGAGGCAATTATTTCTTTTACCAAACATATTTGCAATAAGACTTAAAAGTTCCTGATGGAGTTAAAACACAATCCCCTACAGAAAATTTTTCTTCATGCAAGCAGGTTTTTTAGGAATTTCCCTCTACTGATTTCTTATCTATCTTCCTAACTGGAAACCTCCATAAACCTCTGCTTCTTATACTATTTAATTTGGATTGCATGCTTGTCACGGAGGGCCATGATACTGGTTGTCTTAATGTTTAGCTTGGTAGCAAACGATTAGCAAACTATCATTTGAAGGAGGAAACAGGAAGAAGCAATCCCTGCCTTGCTCAGTGAGAGGAATCCTGTGTTTATGCCCTGGATGCTACAGTTATCCAGGGTGAATCCAGGAGAAGCAGAGGGGCTAAGCTTTTTCATAGCGTGTTGAAAATTGTGCTCATAATTTGTTTATCCACTTTCTTATCCCACCAGCAAATGCTGTTGAGCACCCACCGTGCGATATCGCTGTGCAGAGCCCACCGCGATGGAAACTGGAGTTAGTTGTCAAAGACGTGCGGCCTCACTGCCTCTGACGCCGCACCGCTGCGTGGCTGTGTCAGGCCAGGTGTGCTGACAGGATCGCAGGTGGAGCCATCCTGAGCCTCTGACTTAATGTTCCAACGCCATGCTCACTTGCCTCACTTCCATTAGCCTCTTATTTCATCTATTTAGTCTCTTCCGTTCTCTGTTTCCTCCCCTATGGGGAGTGGATCATAATAGACCTCTGCTCAGGATGTTATGAAGTTTAAATTAGTTAATACTTTTAAGACTGAATTTGGCCTCAATAAGTGGTTGACTGTTTTTGTCATTATTATAGCTCCCCATCCTTGCAGACATAATTTGGTTCCTTCTATGGTCAGGAAACATTTGAATACCTTCCAGGAAAGTGGGCAAAATTGGAAGGGAAGGAAGGACTTTGCAGCCTCGCTTCCCCTCATTGTTGGGCCAGCCCCTCCACATGGGACTCAGCTCAAGGATGCCCCTGCCTGGTCTTGCATCTTCTTTGTCCACTTGTCACCCTGAGGTGTTTGAGGGGATAGCTTTTAGGACCCGTGACAAACAGCTAAGGAGTATAGCAAAGCAGGATTTTTTTTTTTTTTAAAGAGAGGAAGGAAGGGAGGGAAGGAGGGAAGAAGGGCAGGAGCTAGAGGAGGAAGAAACATCTTTGTCTATTTGTTGTTAATTTGTTGGTTTTCATCCTGGCCCTGGGTCTCGAACCAGGTCCTTGGGCTTTATGTGGTCCACACACCAGTGTCTCTACCACCTGAGCCACAAAGGCACGCCAGCAAGGCAGGATTGTTAAAGTGTCCAAGCTATCTGACACGTTTCCCGCCTTCCTTCTTCCCCCCACCATCAAGGTCATCAGTCAAGTGGAAGATTCTCACCAAGTAGCTACAGCATGTCAGGTGCTATTTGGGGGTGAAGCAAAGGGCTCTGGGAGCCTGAGGATGCCCCGGTGTCTCCTAGCCTTGGGTGGGCCATGTTCCCCATGTGGTGCACAATGCACCTTCACCCCCAGTGCTCTCTCCAGGCAAAGAACACAACCCAGAGTAGGGACAGGGACCTCCCCGTGGAGCCTGACTTGCGCTCAGCTTGCTTGCAACAGAGTGGCCTTGTTTTCAGTTTGGAAGGAGACCGTGCCCGCCTCCTTCAACCCTGCCCTCTGCCGTCAGGCCTGGCTGGCTGGACTTGCTCCGCTCCTGCCCGTAGCGCTGACTTGGCAGAAGTGAGACACTCACAGACAAGGGAGCCTGTGGAGTTGAGCAGTGGACATGGGCATGACCCGTTGTCACCCGTTGTCCCTGCGGGTCAGTCAACAACTACCTTGGTCCTCGGAGAGCTTACAAGCTAAGTGTGGCCCGGGGGCATCATTATTCTGCAGTTACCTGAGGACAGTAGCAGTCGCTAAGCCCTGATAGAAGTGAAGACGATGAGGCCACCAAGCGTCCGGGCCTGGCTGAAGACCACAGTCTGTAACCCTCTGGCTGTCAGTCACACTGTCGAGAACGGGCCTCACCGTGGTCCACTCGGGCTATCCGTCACCTTAACTTTTCACCCAGCAAGCAGGTATGAGACCCACGGAAGCTAAGGCATTGTGGGGCCGCAGAAGTGAAGGAAACATGGCCGCTGGGCTGCTGAGTCTGGCAGGACTGAGGAGGCAAGCACGGATGCAGGACCTCTTCGATGGCAGGGCAGCGTGCCAGGAAGTTTGTCCAGTGTGCCACGGGACCAAACAGGTCCGTTCTCGGGGGAGTTAGAGCCAGTCCTGTAGGGCAGGTGCATTCATGCCAGCGGCAAAGGCTGGGCAGGGTTTCAGGAGTGAGCAAAGGTGGGCAAGACGTTCCAAACAGAGGAGATGTGTGTTCAGGGCTGGACTGGCAGAACATGGGGACAGGGAGAAGCAGATGGCCCATGCAGAGCAGGGCTGGCCATTTTCCGGTCTAACTCCAGACCTCAAGCCTCGAAGCCCAGTCTCCTGACACCCAGCCGAGTGCTCCTTCTGCTGTGTTTCCATCAATAGAAGCGGAAAGCAGTTGAGGAGCCTGTGGAGTGGGGTGGGTAAGCGGATGAGTGCGGTGATAAAGCGTTGTCTCCGGATGGACCCCTGAGGCTGGACATGGAGGGGGCGTTGAGAGCTAACGAGTCCGCCCCCCTGCATGAGAGGTCATTGCAGCCAGGAGTCCTGGGCACATTGAGTCCTGGTGCCTGAGTTAGGCGCCCAGCCCTGCAGCCCTGAATTTGCTGGACTGGGCCCAGTGGGTGCATGCTGACCTTCCTGGTCGAGCTTGGGGACTTCACGGAGCTGGGTCTGTGTGACCTTGCAGGACAATTCTCCTCCCAAGGTCAACATTGTAGGAAGTGTCACCATCTTAAAAAACAATGAAGAAAAGAAAAAGGAGCAAAAGCCACCTCTGGAAACCTCAGGATAAAGGGCTCTCGGGTGCAGCAGCTTTCCCAGACTTCACTGTTCTGAAAGCAGGGCCATCAGCAGGCAGAGGCTGTCTGTCACATCTCCTGTCACTGGAGAGCACCTCAGGGAGGGCCTGGTGGCTGGCACAAGACTCACTTTCCTGTGTTCCAGGGGACAGCTCTAGGGACAGGAGTTGCTGGCAGCTGAGGACAGTGTGGTCAGTGAGTGGGCACCAAACTAACTGTTGTATTTGTGTCAATGGCCCGAGGAGGGCAGGACAGTGCCCAGGAACAATGAGCAAAGGATCAACACATTCCCTCTGTGTGTGCGTCAAAAGCAAAACCAAACCGAAATGAGTTATGGCTTGACTGGATGTCATTTGCAAGAAGGGGAAGTTTGCATTGCGTGAGACCTTGACCTTCAGACCAGGAAGGCTGCCATCGCTGCTGAGGCCAGTGACTCAGGGAGGCTGTTCCACTGGCCTGTGGCAAAGGGAGAAACACAGTGCACTCACATTTTGCTGGGGGATCAAGTTCAGGTGAAAATGATCCCTGGAGTCCAAATTATTCTTGAAAATTCCTTGTCAGTGAAGTTCAGAATACTTGGCTATTGTATTGGGCACACAAGTCCCTTATTGATTTAAAGTATATTTTTCTAGTGTGCGCAGGTGAATTGGGTAAGATAAACAAGCAACTAATTGGCTCTTTAAAGGGCCTCCTCTAGGAGAGTCTAGTGACTTTTCATACAGCTAAATTCAGTCCACGTAAAGGATTATCTTTTATTTCATTTCTTTTCTTTTCTTTTGTAAGCATTTTTATTTAGTTAGTTGTTCATTTTCAGTCATCCCCGCCTGGTCCTGGGCCAGCAAACCCAGGTCCTTGGCCTTTAGGTGGACTGCTCCCCAGACAGGGGCTTAACACCTGAGCCACCGGAGTGTGCTGTCTTTCATTTTTAAAGTTATGTCCTTCAGAAATAATGGTGATGGCGGGTGGGATGTCCTTAGTCTCACAGTAACCAAAGTGGGCGAGTATATTCATTCTCACCTTCCACAAGAAGGAGGAACCGGGCAAAAGAGAGAACTGCCCAGTGGTATCCAGGTTGGGCAACAGTCATGGACCCCAGGTTGTCCAAAGGGTGTGTGTGATTTATGAGCAAGACTCTTCAGGCTGTTACAGTGAGAAACCCGAGCTGAAGGCAAGAGAAGGGTGGATTTCATTGGCTTAAAAATGCTTGCCCACGCCAGCATGGCCAGCGACCTTGCCTCTGAACCCCTGGATGTCAGATAATGAATGCTATGGGCTCTCACCCCAAAGACTGCCACCAGCAAGAAATTCATGTATCCTTGGGGGTGGGGGTGGGGGTCATAGACTCCACTAAAATCTCTCCAGAGCCTAAGTTACACTCCACTTCTAGAAATATGTCCTGTTCTTCTAGAGGTAGTTTCCAGGAAGGATCCTTGAGGTTCATGATCCAGGTGAGTAGGAGCACTGGAGAGCAGAGAGCGGGGTACCCATGGCTCAGAGGCAGCTCTGATCTCTTCCCTGTTTTTATACAGGGGCTCCAGCTGCAGTGCCATTTTTCAAAAGGTCTCTACTGATTAAACGTAAAATTAATTAAGCATTAAAACACCACATATTTAAGCAGGTTGCACCTGCCCACCCTTCCACCTTTCTTTCTGAAATGGGTCAGCTTCTCGGAGTAGCTATGCAGTCTAGAGATTTCAAGAATTTTCAAAATATTCCCTATTTATTTCAGCTTGGACATGACTCACACATCAAGACCTTGGTAGACTAACTTCTTAGAAGCTATGAAAAAGCATGACCCCCAGCTTGAGGAAAGCTCCCCTGCTATTGAGACAAGCTCATTGTCAGAGGAGCTGAACTTGGTTTTGGTTTTTGGTTTTTAAAGAGGAAAGGAAGACAGGCAGGAATGAAGGCGAGAAGGCAAGTAAGCAGGCTGGAAGAGGAGGCAGAGGAAGCATTTTATTTAGTTGTCCATTTCAGTTGTCCCCTGGTCCTTGTCCTTGGGCTGTGTGTGGGCTGCACCCAGGCGTGGGTTTAACACCTGAGCTACCAGGCACACCCAAAGTTGGTGTTTTTAGGGCCCTTTAAGTTGTCAAAAGTGTGGTTCCTTTGTACTGCTTGCCCTTGGGCCATCTCCCAAGTCCAACTCCTGTCAATATTTAAACTATTTTGAGTTGGTTTTCCATCACTTGAAATCGAAAGAGTCCTAAGTAATTCAGCATAATAGAGCTTTAAGTACTGTTGTGATTGATCTTGTGTTACCTATGGAGCTATGGATCGCAAACGCGGCCTTCCCCGCCCGCCCATGGGCGGACACTCCAGGAGGAACCCACTGGTTGATGCAAATACAGATGACACTCTCCTGGTAATTTCTGAATGAGATGGGGGAGTTTGGGGAGCCCCCCTGGCTTTGCCTGAGAGTCTGTCCTATCTCCTGGGGGCCCAGCTCGCTGGGTTTGCCCAGTGGGCACTGCAGAACCAATGTCCTATTCTCTTCTGCCCCTTCTATTCACAGGACCCTCTGGGTCATCTGGGGAGGGGAAGAAGGAAGCTCTTAGTTTCCACGTATTTAACCATGTTCTTGGGAAGGACTACACAGATGGATGGCCTCAGCCAGATGCTGTGTCTGGAGCGCCAGCTCTGGCCCTCCCAGTATCCGGGCCTCCATCTCCTCCCACAGAGAGCCCTGTCTCCAGATGCTTTCCCTGTGGTGAGCAGGGGGAAATAACGTACCCCTCTTTCTTGTGCCTCCGTCGAACCCTTAGGACTCAGCTCAGGTGCCATCCCCAGGGGAGGCTGTCTCTGATCCCCCTCCCAGGCAGAGGTCCTCATTCCTTTGTCCAACATCTACTGTGGCACGCGACATGGATTGGCTTGTCTGTTTGAGCTCCCCTCACCCCTCAGGCTGGGCCTGGGTCCTTTAATTCTGTTCCCTCCATTGGGTGCCCCTGCACATAGTAGGCCTTAAGCACTGAAGGAAGAACTGAGGGTGGACAGGTTGACGGATGGATGGGTGGATGGATGGATGTATGGGTGATCGATAGATGATAGATGGATGTCAAGTAACAGGCCTTCCCTGGCGACCTCACCTCTGCTTCTCTCCTCCCGGTGTCCTGCCTTGTTAGGCTCCATCACATTCTTCATCTTTTATCACTTGGTTTACTTATTTATTCGTTGTCTCTCCTTTCACTAGAATGTGTGCTCTGTAAGCATAAATGCTGTGCCTCTTGCTTTCTCATCACTGTGTCTGCAGTACCTCAAACATTTATAGGATGGGTAGATGGACCACTGGGCCTGCTTCACTCCTACCACAGGGTTGGCAGGACTCATAGTCCCCATCACAAAAGCTGCCTTTGATCCACGTGTGTGTGCACGTGCACTGGTTTGTATTTCACGTGGACTCTACCAGCCCTGCATGTGGAAAGCGTATTATCTTCCCTCCCTCCCTAGAGAGCCTGGGTTTATATAATCTGCTTGTCTCCCAGGCCTGTTTAGTTAGCAGAAGTGGTCAGAGGTCAGACAGGGGCACGGCAGTCAGGTCTCGAGCTGCAGGGGGAAGTTCTCATGCAGACAGCGGAGGAGCAGGAGACCCCAGGCGCACCCTGGAGTCCGATGGACACAACACACACGCACGCCAGCTGGTGAAGCAGAAGACAGGGCTCTCATTTACGGGGACTCTCGTTTATGGAAATTGTTGTTGAAAGGGACTGTCATTTATGGGGGACTCTCATACCTGCATTGACATTACCTTGACTGATTCCACAGGGCCTCTTTCATGGAGCAGAAGGGTTTGTTGAGTGAAGAATTAGAGCAGAGGCGACAGTTGTCCTTACGAGATCACTCTGACGACCCTGATCTGTTTCTGCTCTGCGCTTTGGGCAGGCACCCTGGGGAGGCACCCTGTCTACACAGCAGGGAGGGATTCCGGTCTCAAGTCAGCACCGTCTCCCGCCAGGCATGAAGGTGCCAGTTCGTGCTCCTTCCCAGACTCGTCTTCAGTCACTCCCGCCCCTGTGCCTCGTCTGAGGACAGGCCACTCTTTCCAGTCCCACTTTACGAACAGTGTTCAGGGAGGCCGCCTCCTAGAGAGAAACCAAGGGAAGGAGAGAAGGCCACCATTGTTCGTGAGGTTAGATCTTCCTTTAAAATAAAACCGAGCTCTGCTATTCGACCTGGATATACTGTCCCCCATACTTTTTCCAACTTTAAAAAATTGAGACATAATGCACCTACCATAAAATCCACAATTTTATGTACAATTAAATGTACATTAAAAGCACAATGGAATGATTTTTAGTATATTGAGAAATGTTTACAATTATCACCACTGTTTAATTCCGGATTGTTTTCGTCACCCTAAACAGACAGCTAGTACCTCTCAGTCACTCCCCATTCTCCCGCTCCCCAACCCTGGGCAGCCACGGATTTACTGCTGAGTGACAAAGATTCGTTCTGAGAAATGCTTTGTTGGACAGTGTCATCGCTGTGTGAACATCAGAGTGCAATTCCACACACCTCTCTGGGATAGCCTCTTGCGTCCACTGCTGTCATTGACTGAAAGGTGATTAAGTAATACATAGCAGTACTTGTCTGCGAAGTTGGCTACACTGGACATTTCATAAAAACAAGTGGTCTTTCTAGAGACAACCAATGTTGATGAGGAAGCGGAGAAAAGGGAGCACTTTTACACTGTTGGTGGGAGTGTAAATGGTACAACCTTTATCAAAAGCAGTGTGGATATTCCTAAAAAACTGAGAATGCAAATTCAATATGATCCTGTCACCTCACTATGGAATATTTCTCCTAAAAACTCTGATTCTTGAAGATAAGTGCACCCCCATGTTTATGGGAGCATTATTTACAATAGCCAAGAACTGGGAACTGCCTAAGTGCTCATCATCAAATGACTGGATAAGGATGTGTTACATACACACACACACACACACACACACACACACACACACACACACACGGAATACTACACAGTCCTAAAAAAGATAGATTCTGTCATTTGTGACAACATGGATGAAACTAGAAGAGATTATGCTAAGTGAAATAAATCAGAAGAAGAAAGACAAATACCAAATAATCTCACTCAGATGTGGGATATAAAGAAAAAAAAAAAGCAAAGGAACAGACAAAACAAAAACCAACCCTTGAACACTGACAACAGAGCTGAGGTTATCAACTGGAAGGAGAGTAAAAGCAAGCGGCGGAGAGGTCTGATGACCCATGGTGGAGGACCCTTGGGAATTTGATGGTAAATAGGGTGTGTTGACATATATTTGCTCAGTGTGGGCTTATTTTATTTTGTAAGTTAAAATTAACTGAATACAATTCACATATTATACATATATATGTACATATACATATTTGACTTCTTTCCCTCAGCACGATGTTTTCAAGAGCTATCATGTTGTAGCATACATCAGAACTTCCTTGGTGATGACCATGTCCTACCCCATTGTGTGGCGTCTCACCGTTTATCTGTCCTCTCATCAGCTAATGGACAGCTGGGTTACTGCCACTGTTGGCTATTATGAGTAACTCTGCAATAAACACTCATGCACACATTTTACTTCTCATCCATGACTTTATATTAAAGAGCCTCCACTAGCCTGGGCCAGAGGCCAGGTTGTGACTAAGCACAGCCCTGCATTTGCCCCTGATGCCCAGATGCCTTGTTCTGGGGGAGGGTGGGCAGTGTCTGGAGTTGTGTGTGTCCCTTGCTGCCAACCAACATCCTGCATTTGAAGGAAGAGGCCGAGGAGGGTCCTTCAGTGAAGCCTGTGTAGATGCAGTCAGTGCACCTCATTTCACGCAGCCGTGCCTGTACGGGTCTCAGGGAAGGCAGCTTTCATTCATTCACTTAGCAATGCCAGGCTGGGGCCCCAGGTGGCCCTGTGAGTGGGATGAGTCCTGCCATCTGGAGTGTTCCTGGGGAGGGAAGATCTCACAGATGCAAGGCTTTGCTCTGTCGCTTTTGTCATTTTGATTAGTTGACTTCTAGCCTCTCACTGGGGTCTGCCCACCTCAGAAAAAGGGGTGGGGGCAGAACTTCTCCATCCTTCTGCAGCTCAGCCCAGGACACCAGGCTCTCTACTGGCTTCCTCTGCCGTCCCTGATCTGAGCCTCCCTTGCCTTACTACCCACCGCATCCTCTGGATTCCCTGCCAAGACTGGGGCTCCATGAGGAAGGGACCAGAGCAGCCTCACTCAGCCCCAAGCAGAATGTCATAATGATGGTGATGATGATGACGACAACAGCATGGGGATACTTAGGGCTGCTATGTGCCAGGTTCAGGTCTACAATGCTCTTTACATGTGAATCAACACATTTAACTCTCACAAGGACCTGAGGAAGCTAATGTATTATGGTCTCCATTTTACAGACGTGGAAACAGACATGTTGAGGTTAGGTCATTTATAGAGTCATATGGTCATCTATAGAGTCATACGATCATCAAGAGAAAAAGTCAGGAGCTGGGTATTTACAGTCTAGCTCCTAAGCCCATGCTTTTAACTACATACGTTTGTACTGACTTGGGAGAGTGGAGGGTCACAGAGGTCACAGAGGTCGCAGCAGTGGCTTCATTAGAGACCCATGGGCCCCACTAAGTGCTGGCCGAGGCAGGACTCCATGGTGAGGTTGGGTCCCCACGGCAACTCCCTGCTGCTGTGGCCAGTGGGTGAGGGGAGGCAGCCAGAATAGGCTCAGAGCCCAGGAGTCCGAGGTCCCGATGTGGGAGCTGACACCTCCGGGGCTCGTGGAAAACCAAGTGTCGCATACAGCTCCCTCCGTCAGGCTTCAGAGCTGAGATCTGTCCTGGCCACCAGATTGAGAGGGAGCCTCTGCTTCCTTCCATTGTTTGCTGGGTACGCCCAGTGGGTTCCTGCAGTGACCTGAGGCCTGGGGGAGGGACGGAGCGAGGGAGGGGGCCAACCCAGCTTGGTTCAGGGTGGGAGAAGGGAAATGAGAGGGGAAGACGTGGTGGTTTTCCTTGTTTGTGTTTTGAATTAAAGAAAGCAAATAATATCCTTTGAGAAAACCATTCAACAAAGCACATCCTAAGGCCGCAGAGGCCCATTGTGGCTGTCTGGAGCCACAACTCATTCCTGCCTTTTGGGCTGGATTGTTAGTCACGAGACAGGGTGGGAATGAGGGGCTGTTATTTAAATATATTTTGAAGTATGGTGTCCCTCCCTGGACTTGGTGGGAGTCTAGGCCAGCAAGAGTCCTTAATGCCAGGGTCCCTGGACCTCAAAGCCTGCTTTATTTATTCCCGGTGCGCCCAGGAAACCTCTTGAGTCTGCCAGTCCTAGCCAAGCCAGGCCTGCTCAGTCTACCCTCTCCCTCCCCATAGCTGGGACCAAGCTCTGAGAAGACAGCTGTGTGGGGTCTGTATCTGAGGCTGCACGTGCTCTCTGAAGACCAGAGAGGGGCTGGGCTGCTGACCCTGCAGAATCATCTGTTTCAAACTCATTGTGTGAGCTCTCTGGGCCTCAGTCTCCCTGTCTGTAACGCCAGTGTGTGGGTGGGGAATTGCACTCTCACTGACCACTTGCCAGCACAGTGGGACCCTGTCCCTGCCCCCACACACAGCCCCTGTGGGTGGTGACCCGTGTGTGGGAGGGTCACACTCAGTTTGTGGACTCCGCATCAGGGCCTGTACCTCAGTTCTCAGGCCTAAGCCAGACTCTTACTGCTTCCTTCCAGACCCCCAGGCCCAGGGAACCTCCTTGCAGAGACTGCCCATAATCGAGGGCCAGTGATGTCTTCCATGTCTCATCAGAACATGCTTTTCTTGTTGGGGAAGGACCTGGCATGAATAGATTTGGCCCAATTTGCAAATAACCCTGCTCGGGGCCTAGCATTGGCTGGACTGACCCCACATCATAGGATCTTCCCAACCTTGATGTAAATGTATGTTTTGTCATGGTGGCAATATGACAAATGGCAAAAAACACCCTTAGGACTTTCCTTAGTTTAAGTATTAAAAAGGCACTTGGCTATTGGCTTATTTCCCCTAGCCATTCCTGAGGAGCCTGGAGACCAAGGATCTTGGATAAAATTGCATGGGCACGGGGGGCTCTTCACCAAGGATGAGGAATCTGGCTTCGAATGCATCAGGCTTTGCAAAGGAGTTGTCGCTCCTGAGTCTTCTCAACAGCTCAGAGAAGAAACGAACATTCCCACTGTGTGAGGAAATGTTTTTTAAGGAAAGGTGCAGGAAGGAATGAAGATGAGCAGAAGCAAGCAGGGAGAGGGGAGGAATAAACACTTTATTCATTTTATTTAGTTGTTCATCTTGGTCGTTCCCACCTGCCCTGGGATGTGAACCCAGGACCTTCGGATGTGTGTGCACTGTGCACACTGTGCTGAGAGAGGACGTGGAGAAGTAACTGGTCCTCAGTTGCACAGCTGTGAATTCAGGATCTGGTGCCAGCTCTGTGGCTAATTCTTTACAAGACCATGAAAAGGTCTTGTGAGGCTCATATGCTCTCTGGACTGAACTTTCGCATCTGTAATTTGAGTGGCTGACTATGCCCAACTCTCAGCTGCCCTGGTCCCTCCTGTTTGGAATTTCTGTAATTCAGTTTCCTCATCAGGTGGGAAAGTCTTCAGTATTTTCCATTTTTCAGACTCAGCTTGGTGGTCTACGTCTAGGCTTTCCAAACACTCGATGTTTTTGGTTTTGCTCTTTGTCATGGATGGGATAGTTTCTTCAGCCCCAGAGGTTCTTTGCTCTCTTCCAGAAGTTACTAACAGCCCCTCCCTCCCCCCACAACACAGGGCTACCACTCGCTGCCCCACGAGGCGGAGATCGCGCACACGAAGAAGCTCTTCCGGAGGAGGAGAAATGATCGAAGGTAGGAGACTCCGTCGCGAGCTCGGGTGTCCTTTCCTCCTGTGGCCGCCTGCAGCTGTCAGGTCTGGCGGGAGTGTTGCTTTTCTCGTCACCCACTGACACCTGTGACATCGCAGTGGAGAAGGTGGGAGGGCACTGGTTGGGCAGTGACGGCTGCACTTGATCCGTCCCAGAAATAGCCTTCAGGTGTGCTGTTGGGAAGAAGAAATGCTCCTTCCGCTGTCCCAACAATGACCCCCGGGGGGTCAGACCTAGCTGGTGTGTGTTAGAGGCTCTAGAGCTTGCCATTCCAAGGGTGTCTTTCTGCCTCCCCCGTCACTGGGAGGCGCTCCTGGCTGTGACAAGTGACACAGAATCAGCAACTGCACGTTATTGCCCTCAAAGGCCTGGGGATGCTCGCGGAGGCAGAAACCAGGCTCTCCCCTGGAGTTCAGGTGCCTGGGTGAGAGCAGGAGCCAGAGAAGGGTCATGAGGGGGCCCTGGAGAGGGCGAGCAGCTGGCGCTGGCTGTCCTGGGAAGGTGTGCCTCAGATTCCTTAAGGCTTCCGTAGGTCTGTTTCAAGTGGAAAACTCCACGTGCAGAACAGTGTTTATAGTATGCGGTCATTTCTGCAGTGGCGATGGAGCTGTTGTTTTGCTTGAATGTACATGTTATTTCTAGATGGGAATAATCTTAAAAGGGAGGGAGGGAGGAGAGAGAAGCAAACAAGGAGGGAGGGCGAGAGAGCAGGCTGTGCCTGAGGAGTCAACATGAGGTGCTCCTTTCTAGGGACTCTCTTCTAGATAAGATCGTGGCTTGTGGCTTTGCTTTAATGAACAGAGCATGTTCCCAGGGCACCAGGAGACCGGCCAGCCGACATCCTTGCTCATGCTGGGAGAGCCCACTCGATGCAGCTCGTGAGACCAGGCTGACCCAGTCCCTGCCCTCCCTCCCACGTGGGCCCTGACTGAAGCCTGTGGGTGGTGGGTGCAGGACTGGGCGCTCAGAATGCCCATCCCCAGCCGGTGGATTTAGTGTGGCTGAGCATCCCAGTGGACAGTCAGTGTACAGCCCATGGGGGGACAGGCGTCCTGAACCTCCGGAAGGTTGTGTAGTTCCATCAGCCGGGGAACCCTCACCAGGGGCGTTGGACCGGGCCCTGTTCCTGACATAACCGCGTGTGCTGCCTCTTGGCTGCAGTCTCAGGAGTTAATGCCTGGTTCTGGGTTTCTGGAGGAAAGAGGCACCCGCCCCAAAGGCTGGGCAGTAGAGTTCACAGCGGGCTGGGCGGTGTCCAGGAGAGTGGAGGCTTGGTGTCCCTCCTCCCCTGACCTGAGATCCTCAGAGTGCGTGTCTGGAGGTGTGGGGAGTCCCCGAGCTCCCAAAGGAGCGGTCACCCCGTGACCTGGCTAGGAACTTCGGCTCCACATCCAGGTCAGCCACACCTTCATGCCTGGGCCAGGTCACCTGGCTCAGCAGGAGTCCCCCGGACAGTGGCAGGCCTCCAGAAGGCACAGGGTGACCAGGGACGTAGGAAGAGGAGCACGCACTGGGAAGCTGACCTTCCACTGAGCGCTCGAGGTAGCAGACACCCGGGTTAGGTCAGCCCACCTCACAAAGGATGTGGACCCGGGACGGGCTCCAAAGCTAGGCAGTAAAGATGATGAAAGGGATGGAAAGTATGTCCTGTGAGGAAGGCTAATGGGACAGGGCCAGGGGAGAGGAGGCCGCAGGGAAACCCATGAAAGATGTATGTGGAGCCCAGAGGCCAGCAGCCTTCACACTCACAGAGACCCAAACAGAGAAGACCGGCTGAGATGGAAGGAGACAGGGCTCGTCTGGGCCAAAGGCGAGCAGACTCTTGACCAGAGGGAATAAGACTGCAGTGCAGGGCAGCGAGGTGCCTTGAGCTGGCAGAGTGTGTCAGCCTGTCGTGCCTCTGGAATATGTTCAGGAATCTCTCAGCTGTGAAGGAGTCATGGGCGATGGAGGCTTTCAGGAGAAGAGCGGGCAGCCAGAGAGTTTGAGGACCTCATTGTTCGCTAGTAGGAAGCCAACATCAGGGGCCTCCTGAGTCTTTTTTTGTAATTAAAGGCAAGGTGCAGGCAGGAATGTAGATGAGCCGGCAAGCAGGCAGGCAGGAAGAGAGAGGAGAAAGAAGCATTTATTTTATTTACTTGTTCATCTTGATTGGTCCTCCCTGCCCTGGGACACCCATAGGTCTTACGGATGTGTGTATAATGCACCCAGCCAGAGATGGTGGACCCAACCGCTACTCCACCAGGGTGCCTGCTGAGTCCTGGAAAGGAGTGTGGGATTCTGACATTTGACAAAGGGCTCTAGGATTTTATCAGTTCAACCCTCACCTCCCCAGCCAGTGATAGGTAGAAGTGGCTTTGCAAATAAGTCCCAAACCTTTATATTTAACAGTGACAGCTAAGGTTTTTGTATAGCAGGTTAAGTAAGCTTCCTAGTCCTAGGGCTTCACCACACCGAGAGAGGCTTGCATTCCCAGGAACACCGGGTGGCGAAGCGGAGGTGACCAGTTTGGTGGTCAAAGTGCACAACTAACATCCACATTGTACCTCTGATCTCTCTCCCTGGATGGAGAGAGGTACTGTGACCCCATCTGATAGCTGGAATAACCAGGGCCAGCACGTTAGCCAAGGATGTTTAGCTGAGAAGTAATAGAGCTGAACTCGCCTCTACTGATGCCGGATCTCCGCTGTTTTGACTCCATAACCTCAGACGAACCCAGAAAAGTCCAATAGCAGGTTGCTGGAGGGTGCATAATAGGGATGTGGCTGCAATGTTTCTGGAAGGGTGGTGGCCCGCTCTTTCCCTCATGTCTCAGTGACACTCCTTGGAAAGCCTGCAAGGGTCTGTGGCCTTCCATCTTCCTGCAAAGTAACAGGTTAGTGTCTGATCGTGCAAACGCCCCACAGCATGGCAGGCAGCTCAGCCCGGGGCTCTGGGATGTCCCTCGGGAGCCTGTGTTGTATCGCAGGTGCAAGTGGGCCCTCTGTGTGCATAGTTGTGTCCTCATGGCTTTTCTTTTCCAGTGTTGAAGTCTAAGGCACCTTTTTTGGAAGTAGACACCAGGTGTGAGTCCCAGCTTGCCAATTCTGTGATTTGGGCAAATTGCTTCATTTCTTGAAAGCTCTATTTCCTCTTCTGTATAATGGGTCTACTAATTAGGGGGCTTATGGGAGCTAATCCTGGGAACGGGCTTAGTGCCACCCACTCTTCAGATCAGAGAGGAATCAAGGTGCTGAGAACACACTGTAAGGAGACAGTGGGCTTTCATGCCACCATCCCCACAGGCACTGGGGTCTCTGGGCGCCCAGGGGGCTTTGACCTGCATTTCCTCCAGGATCAGCCCTCCCTTCCCCCAGATCAGCCTTTGAAGCTGTGCCTCCCTCTCCCTGGTCTGCTTCAAGGGGCTCTGTGATTAAAATCCAGTTAGGGCTATTTTCCTCATTTGGCAGAAAAAGACTAAATTCTTGGGTAATACAAAGATTTTCTCCTTAAAAATGTTCTCCAGAAGCAGCCTGGTGACCTCTTGGGTTAAACTGGGTGCTGTCCACTTGCATCCCAAGGTCCCCAGTTCAGGACCCGGGAGCAGGGAAACAACCAAGTTCGAGCAACTGAATACAAAAAATAAAGTGCTTCTTCCTCCTCCCTCTTCTTGCCTGCCTATCTGCTTGCCTTTATTCCTGCCTGTACCTTTCCTTTAAAAAAAAAAAAGTTCTCAAAATTTGGTAGCCACTTGTTTATCTTGGGAAACGAGTCAGAAATATTTGTTGAGTTCAGGCAAAATGATGCATTTCACCACATGAATTCTAATTTCATGCATTCCTCCAAGAGCGACATGCCTCTGGGGGCTCCCTCCCACCCAAGCTGGAGCCCCTGCAGACTGGAAGCAGGACCTGCCCCAGATTCCCTACCCTGAGGGTGCAGGGCAGGGCCCTGGCCACGCTGCTGACCTGCTGCCTGGTTGACCTTGAGTGAGGCCTCACCTCTGGGGTGTGCACGTTTTTTCCCCGCCGTTGCCCCAATCTGCTGCACTGGAAGAGAGAACACACTGAAGCTGTGACAGATGATCTCGTCTGTGTCCCCTGGGAAGCAGCCTTTGGGATGGAGATTACAGGCAGGACCTTACTCGGGAGTGCCCTTGGGACTGGTGTCTGTAGACTGGAAGGGCCGCCGGCAGGATCGGACAGAGGGAGAAGCTGGGCTGTAATGTGCACCGGGTGGGGAGTTCCGAAGTTGGGGTGAGTCCTCAGAGTTGTCCTAAGGCAGAGTCTGGTAGTCCTCACAGCGCTGCCAGCACCTTGGCTGCTCTCTTCACCGAGATGGTTTCCCGAGGGCTGGGAGTGAGCGCTTCCTTTCTGTGGGGAGCTGGGCGACCCTGCACGGGGACAGCACAGTGAGGCGTTGTTTAACTTCAGCCAGGGCTGGCGGCGTGGCCTCTGCGCTGCACCGGAGACGCGCCAGGCGTGGTCCCGGCTCTCAGGCCCTAGATGAAGCTGGCGACGCTCTGCCTCCAGAGCTGGCAGATCATGGTGCGTGACTGTGGCACACAGGCCGTGCCAGCCACAGATTCCATCTTGTGAACTCTCTGTGACATCCTCTAGATCACTGATAGAAAAGCAAGCAGGACATCTGGAGTGGACGGCGACGAATGTGCAACGTGTGACTCCTGAAGTTTCTGGATCATATCATTTGAAAGAGTGAATTTTGTGGCTAGGACTTATATCTTCGCTAAAAAATTTTGAATGAATCAGGTAGGTCCAAGGCAGAAGTGACTTGACCAGGCTTTGGAAACCCCTCTAGAATCCTGCTGTTTGTGAGGCCCCCTGAATATACTGGGTCAATAACCCTTCAGATATGGACACAGATTTGCTGGCTGTGACTCTCTGCTTGCTGTTAGTGATTTCCTCTTTTCTTCCAAGCCACCCGCTGGGGAGTCTCTGGGAAGAATGGTGTATTATCTTCTGACTTTGCACATGGGGGCTGCAGGGCCTAGCTGCAGCTTCCGGTTCCCTGGGATTCCTCGGCCGTGGTCACGGGCTTTGTGAGCACAGGTGAAGTCTCCTCTCCTGCCCCGGCGCCACCCTTGGGCCCTCGTATCACAGCTGCTCTAGTTCTGGTCCCACACGTGTCTTCTGACAGGAGGCAGACCTGCAGTCAGGCAGGTCTATTCTTTCACCTGCCCCCTTAGTTTTATAGCCTCTGCAACCTCATGCTTTCCCCTCCCACTCTAAATACAAAAACATAATTTCAGAATTGATCTTAGCATGTGCTAGACCTACTCCTTGAAATGCTTTGTCAGCTCCACCCCACGATTTGCTGGTTCTCGCTGGTTCTGGGAGACCCTACTCCCATTTGAGAATCCACCTACCCCTCCTCCTCTCCACATGGGGCTCGAGAGCGGGGGCCCTGGTGGTGCCCAGTGCCTCCGTCCGCCCCTTTCTAGAAACACAGTTGCTGTCTGGAGCTTGCTGTAGCCCCTCTGATCACTCCTTCAGGCGTGGACTCCTTCCTCCTACAAAAATGACGAAGTCCCAGGTCTTGCCCACCAGGACCCTATCAGAGATGAACTGGGTTCAGAGCCCTGACCCACCCATCTGCTCATTTCTGTGAGTGGTGAAGGATGTCTCGTGAAAATACAGTGGGGCCTCATTTCTTGTGGAGCCCATATCTGCAAATTCACGTGCTTGATAAAACGTAGTCGTAACCCTAAATTCAATCCTCAGAGTGCATTTTGGGTCACTCATAAACAGGCACAAGGGGGTGAAAATCCACATGGCCTGACACGCCCGTTCCCAGCCCGGATTCCTGCTCTCCTGCTGTAACCAAGTGTCCCTTTCCATACTTAGCGAGCGCCTTGTGTTTCATATCAGTGCGCTTCGTGTTGATGTGTTTTCTGTTTTCAATGCCCCTCATGCTGTCTGATGCTAACATGAGAAGCTGAGAGGCGCCTTCCAGAGAAAACACGTGGGTTCGACAAGCGTCATTCAGGTCTTGGTTATTTCCCTGCTAATGACTCAAAGCTAGACATTAAATAAGGTGTGTGTAAGCAGAAACACAGAAAGGGAGTTACATGTCCATTGGTTGAAGAAATTGCTTTGACCAGAGGCGTGCAGGAGGCTCACCTTGCATCTCCCTTAGGTGCTCACTGGTGCAGCCCTTTCAGGACTTTGTGGAACAGAACTGCCGTGAGTAACGAGGATTGGCCGTGCTTGCTCTTACAGGCAGGGAGAGAGGGACGAAGGGAAAGGCATATGCTGAGAGCAATAGGACTTGGGGGACGAGTATGTTCCTGTTGGAGTAGTGGTGGTCACAGGGCCAGCAGAAGGCTGAGACTCCCTCTCCTGGTCGTCACTTGTCCCTGGTTTCACTGAGGAAAGTGCTGCTTCATGTGCCCCTTCTGGGATGACACCATCCTTGAAACCTCGCAGACTGCTCAGCCCTGCCATGACCGGCACTGTCATCCTGTCATCGAGAGCCCAGGGGACGGCGAGACAGATCAACCCCCATTGCCTGCAGTTTGTCTTTAGATCCCAGCAAGGAAATTGCCCTCATTAAGTCCCTGCTAAAGATAGATAAGAAAATGGGACAGGCAGACCCCCACCTGGCAGGCAGCCCTGTCAGATTCTAAGCAAAATGAGTCAGATAGGAATTATTTTTAGGAAGCTTCTCCTCCCTCCCCACGCCCACCCCTAAGCGGGCTGTCTTGGAAAGAGGAGCAGCTCATTTCTTGAAGCCAGATGTCCAGGTCCTTGTTTGATGGATGTGAGGGCCCCGGTGTGTCTAGAGAAGGTCCTGGCCTTTGTACAAATGACAGGCAGTTCTTCTGGACAATGCAGCACCTCGTCCAGGACTCCTTGGCAGAACCAGCTGCCAAGAAGGTCAGTGTAAGGAGGCTCATGACCCCCATGAGCGACACAGTTTCCCCAATGCCCTTTCCTGCCACATGCTCCGTGCTCAGCGCCTGCTCTCAGCGTCGCAGATCCTGAGAAAGATGACACAGCCCTGAGGTCTCTCTCCTGGGGAAGGGCCAGTGCGTCCCTTGGCCCAGGACCCACATCCAAATGGGGCCTCATGGGCACAAGAGTACCAGCAGTGCATTTTGGCAGAGCTCAAGGGGCCTGCCTGCCCTGGCCCTGGATGATTCCCAGCTCTCGGACTCATTCAGACCCCTAAGCCCTAAGTGGCAGAGGAGAGAGACCTGGGGTGAGGAAGCTGGAGAGGAGGCGGCAGGCACATGCCTAGTGGTAGGAAAGCGGGAGGGTTGCTGAGGAGACTGGCTGTGGAGAAAGACACGCCATCTGCTCTGGGTCTGTGCCTGGAACAGGAGCAGAGGACACCTGGACCAGCCTCTCCACTTGGTCTCGTTTCTCCTCTCAGAAGTCGAGGTCTCTCTGAAATGCTGGGCTCCTGGAGGGGGGTCACCAATGCTGCTACCCCCACCCCTCCCTCCTCTGGAGTCCTTGGGAGCAGCAACCAGAGGGCCCTTCCCTGGGGCTCAGGGTGGGCTGCACAGCCCCTGGGCCAGGCTCGTCCCTCAGCACCAGGCCATCTTGAGAAATATAAGACGCCTTGCCAGGCTCATTCTTATGGCCTGGAGAGTGGGCATGTGCACCCTGCAGGGATGCCAGCAGGAAGGCCCTGGCATCCCAGGAGGAGTCCCACCCCGTGCCCAGCTCTGTTGCCTGCAGAAAGCCCTCCTTCTGAGCAGTGTACAGGAAAGGAAGACACGCTGGACCAGCTCTTAGGGAATCTGGGCTTCCGTCCCTGTGGTGCGGCCCAGGGCAGTTCCCTTCTGCTTTGAAAAAAAGCCTGCAGCTATCAAGTGGAGTTCCGCGTCCACTTCTAAAATACACAGATTAGGGAGAGTGCCGGGCTGAAGATGAGCAGGAACACTTCACAGGAAGATTCCATTCCTTGACCGTGCCTTGCATAAGACAGAACTGAGAGCCACTCCAGAGATGGCTTAGGGCCTTCATCAGCCCAACGCCCTGGACCCACTCCAGAAAGTTTCAGAAAGGCAGGCCGTGTCTGCTACTGCTGTGTACATCTTTCAGGGTCCAGTCAGGTCTAGGTCTGTACCCTGGGCTCGCAAGTATGGCCAAGGCTCCGTACTCCCAGCTCTCTGAGACGGGACAGCAACCACCTGCCTCGTAGGGCTGCCTCTGCACCCTCTCGGTTCTGTGGCCTTTCTGCCAGACCCAAAGGCAAGTCCTGCCACCCTCGGTCCCACTCAGTCATTTGTCAAGCATTTCCGGAAGGTTTTCTGTGTTCAGGACACACTGAGCCCTTTACAAATAGCAACTCATGTAATGTTCGCAGGAGCCCTGTGAAGGAGATACCCTTTTTATTCCCATTTTACCCGTGAGGAAAAGAACTTACACAGAGAAGCGGGGTCACTTGCCCCAAGCCACACAGCTGGGAAGTAGCTGAGCCAGACTGCACTCCCATGAGCCGAGGCCACACCCAGGCCTCTGCCGCCTCAGCTTCCGTCTTCCTTCTCCAGACACCCCCTGATTTAACGCCTGATCAGCTCTCGTGCGGGGGAGATGCCATTTTCACATGGACCGGCGGGAGGGCTCATACATCACTGAAGGGAGTGAGCAGAGCTAAGAGTGAGATTTCAGACGCAGCCCACTGGGCAGGGGCACCTACCCTTGCCTTCTGTACCCCTGCACTGGGTCCATCACGCCTGGCGACCCTTCCCGGCTCCGGGTGAGTCATGTCAGGACATATTTAGGGAGCTCCTGCAGTCGTCCGGGTTTGCCAGGTTTTGGGCCCAGGAGGAAGGGTGACATGAGGGCCAAAATGGTGGGCAGCTCTGGGGAGGACGGTCTCGGTGGACAGAGCTTTCACCTGCTACCAGCACCCCCAGCCCCAGGAGGACGAATCCAAGGCACGAGGGTCTTTCCATGCCCCGAGGCCCCCTGGCAGGGCCAGGAGCACAGGTTTTAAAAATACTGCCTGGGTCAGCATTTACCCTAAGTTCCAGGGGTTATTTCTGAGTCTTCCCAGTAATTTAATTTTAGCCATTTATTCCAATGCATGTGTTTTGGGGAAGCCAAGGTGGCCTCTATTATGGTTTGAGGTATTTTGGGAGATCCCGGTTTCCAGAAGTGATGCAGGGGCTCGATTAGGCAAGACATCAACAAACAGAATTAAAATAACCCAAGAAGACAGGTCCTTGACTCCCCAGAGGTGGTATCTGTGTTTAACCCCCATGGGCCAAATTAAGACCAAGGTGTCCCCTGCAGATTCAGTGGTCAGCTCTCAAGTGTCAGTCTGTGTCACTGTCTCCGGATCTCTGGACCCCTGTGGGCATCTCAGTGCTCTTCAAAATGCAGAATGAACGGCGCTGCCCTCTTCTTTTCCAGCTAGGCCCACACAGCCCCAGCGCTCGTTGAGAACACACAGTCCACATTCATGGCAAGTTCTGCACATTCACCAGTGATTCATGGGAGTAATGCCTATGGTCACAAGCACACAGGTACCCCAGAGATTGTCGAAAGAACCATTTGTATTTCCCATAGGCCCTCCGTACCTCCTGTCAGAGCCAGCCATCTTTCACCTCTCCCTCCACCATCTACCCCACCTGCCCCTGCCTCTCCCCCACTCCCTCCCACCGTGCTATTCTTGCTCACTGCCCTTCCAGGCTCCTGGGAAGCTCTTCTCATTCCTGGAGCAAGCCACACTAGCTCAGTCCTTGGGGCTGGCCCTGCTGCCTGACCTTTCTCACCTGATCATGCCCTTGCTGGTTCTCTCATCGTACCAGTTCTACCTGCCCTCAATCTGCATTAGTCAAGCTCCTTTGAGCCCTCCCTTGATCCTCTTCCCTGATCTTTCCCCCCAATTGCTGGAGTGCACACACCCAGCACACCCCACAATACCCTGGCTCACTTGGAGCAGGTACAGCAGCTGTGGGATAGGCTGGAGGTTCACTTGCGTATGGGGGAGCGAGCCCATGTCCTGAGTCACCTCTGCAGGTTAGCAGACGTACCTAGGGCAGGAGCAGCCGCCAGGCCTAAGTTATTTGCAGCTATACCCCTCGCTCAGGCCAGCCCTGGAGTTGTCCTCCACCTTCTTTTTCCAGCTTCGAGGGAGGATTTGGTGGACAGAGAGTTCAGTTTCAGGCTGTCTGTTTGTTGGGACTGACACTGACCTCAAGAAAGGCGTACATGGACTCAAAACAAAGAGGAGAAATGCTGTGTGGGGCCTTGCGCACGTTTGGCCTTGCGCACGTTTGGCCTGGTGGCCGAGCGGCCCCAGCAATCATGTGCTCCAGCCTGACTCGGAGCATCCGGAACAGATGGTGCGGCCTGTCACCCTGAGTGGGAAGCCTGGTGCTGCTGATCTGTGGCTCAGAGGGGCTGGGCAGGGCCGGTGGCACAGGCAGAGGGCAGGATTCTGGTTTAACCCGGGTGTTCTGGAAGGTTGGAGATGCTGAGTCAGGAGCGGGTAGGAAAGGTGATCCTGGGGGCAGTGCCAGGCATAGCCCACGCAGCTGGCTCCCTCCCCAATTCCCATCCCACTGCCCTCAGCATAGCAGGCGGTCTTGGCCACCCATTCCTGGCTGAAGCTCTAGTATATTTTTACTGTACTGACTTACTCTGCATGGAATTGGGGACACCCTCTTTTTACCACTTCATCCACCCCGTTATGATGGGGTGAAGCCCCCCTCCCACCACTCTCAATCAGCTCCTTGTGCGCCCAAGTTAGTGACTCTGGCACCCCATCTTGTGGATTGGGTGTCAGTGGTCAGTTCAGCCCTAATGGGTCATGCAGGGCAGGTCACTGCACTTTCTCTGGAGCCTTCAGTGCTCACCCAGAGTCAAAGAGAGTGATCTAGTGCTAAGATTTTCCAGCAGCCTGAGAAGCCAGTATGTGAGGGGTAGAGGGCGGGGATGGTTCAGATTTTTTGAAGGCAAGATTTTAACTCCTAAAAGCCCCGAATCATCCCACTCTAGCTAAGCATCCTTTTTGCTTCTATCTTCACTTTCCATAAGTCACATAATTTGAACTACGCCGGGCCCAGGATCCAGCCAAATGTGTAGGTGACCCCTGAGTGCTGAGTGGTCTAGACCTAGTTTAGGTCTCGTTCACTAGATGTGGAGCCTCAAGGACATTACTTCACTTCTCTGAGGCATGTTTCTCCTCTAAAATAGGACACCTGCCTTCTAAGACTGTTTTGCCGTTTAAAAGGGGCGTTTGTAAAAGCAGGTACAAATGTCAAGGGCTGCATAAACATGAGGCCTTATTGTCTCTGTGTGTACACATGTCTGTGTTTGTAGGTGTGTGTGTGTGTGTGTACGCACATGCATGTGCATTTTAGGAATTCTGCCAGTTACTGCTTCCAATGAAAGCTTGCAGGAAACAGAGCTTGGCCTGGATGTTTGTATTGATTATCTATTGCTGAATAACAAATTACTGCAAAACTTAATGTTTAAAAACAAGCACTTATCTCACAAAATTTCCAAGGGTTAGGAATTCAGGGTGCAGCTTAACTGGATGCTCCTGACTATGAGTGTCGTCAAGCTGTCACTTGAAATTCTCATTGGAGCTGGAGAAGTCAACTTCCACGCTCACTCGCACTGTGTTGACAGGTCTCAGTTCCTCACTGATTGTCGGTCACAAGGGGTCTCTTCATAGGGCTACTCATGTCATAGCAGCTGGCTTCTCCCAGAGTGTGATCCAAAAGAGAGAAAGACAGGAAGGCGGACAGTCTGACCCCAAGATGGAAGATTCAGGATTTTTTATAATCTAATCTTAAGAGTGCCATTCATTCCTTCTGCCATGTTCTGCTGTCACAGAGACGAATCCTGTGCGGTGTGGGAGGGGGTGTGAACCCCAGGATCACTAGGGCCCTCTTGGTTGGAGGCTAGCTTCATGCCCACCCTCTTGCCCCGCTAATAATGAACATCCCTCTTATGTGCAAAAAGCACTGATCCCTCCTGGTCTCATCTGATGGCAGCATCAGCTCAATGTCCTGGATTACATTCTGGGATGGATGATGCTCTTGGGGCAGCTCCTCGAGTTCATTTCCTTCTTGATCTCTGGGCCTATGATTTAAGACCCTAGTTAGCCCCCCACACACACACATAGCCAACACACACAGACGTAGAGTAACTGCCAACGACACTCCTATTCAATAAACGGGGAACAGGACGTGTACAGAAATCATTCGTCCGTAGCAGTTCTGAAATCCAGCCAGGCGGCTGTTGGCAGCCCCTTTATTAGGACTCAGTCCTGCTCCTGCCAGGAGTTACTCTGCGTGGCTCCTGGGTCCACTCTCCTCTCTGATTCTCGTGAGGCTGCAGCTGAGTCATTGACTCAGTGAGTACCCTGGGCTCTTTGTTCTGCCCCAGACTCGCCCTTCCTTTTCTACAAAAGGTGTAACGTGTGTACAGCTGAGTCATTGTCTCGGTTAGTGTCCTGCCGGTGGCATTTTGGAGGTCCCAGAGCCTCTTTTCACTTTGTACAGTCTCTGTCCCGTCCAGCCCAGATTGTCAATCTCTGTTGGCATCGTCTTTGAAAAACTGAATCTTCTGTGGCTTCTGTGAGGGTCTACTCTACTAAGTAAAAGTCCACCCACAAACCTCTTTCAGACCTTCCCTTTCTACTTTGCATTCTACTGAGGGACAATGCCCTGAAGCTTCTTAGCTCAGTTGTTTGAGAAAGTCTGAGAGTCACATGTTTAAAATTTCCAGTGAACCTCTGATTAGCGCTCTGCACCACCACCTTTGATCTTTCTGAGATCATAATAAAGGGTTTCATGGCCACACCCTCAGCCTCCTCTTTAGACCACTCTTTCCTGAGAAAGCCTGGATTTGATCTTTGCTCAGAAGTCATTTCCTACTTCTAGTACTATCTGCCATCTGGAAATTCTGGGATTCTCAAAACTGGCAAGCCCAGGCTCCTTTTTTGAGGGCTCTGCTCTCTGTCTTCTCTCTCTTCTCACGTCTGCTACAAACAGCACAAGGAAGCCAGGTGGCCTGTGCAACACTGGGCTGGAAATCCCTTTGTTAGGTCATAGGAATCATGGATAGATTGCCTACTTTTCGCATAACTCAGGAGCTAGTATTGTTAAACATTCTGCCGCTACGCAGCAGGAGCCCTTCTTCCTCCATGTTTCCTCCATATTTCTCACTTCCTTAAAGTTCTTACCTGTACTCACCTCCAAATTCACATTTCTGTGAATTCTCTTCTTGCTGCTGTATGTTTCCACCAGCACTGAGATGAAAACGCGGGCTCCTGCCCACGGCCCAGTTCCAAAGCCAGGTCCACACTTGAGATTTTTGTTCTGGCAGCAGCCACTTTCAGGTGCCAAAAGCTGCATGTCATCTCTTGCTGCGTAACAAGTTACCCCTAATTTAGCACCTTCAAAGAAGGCGCATTTACTCTCTCATCCTAGTTTCTGAGGGTCAGGAAGCCAGGAGCAGCAGGAGAGGATGGTTGTGACTCGGGGTCTCTCGTGCGATTTCTCATGAAGACTCGCCTCAGATGGGACTTCCCAGCTCACGGACCTGGTAGTTGGCAGGTCTGAGTTCCTCACTGGCCATTGGCTGGAGGCTGCATTTCCTTGCACTCTGGGTCTCTCTAGGGTGCTTATGACAGAGTGAGTGATGAGAGAGAGAGAAGCTGCCATGTTTTTTGTAAGTTCATCTCAAAAGTGACATACCATCCCCTCGGCCATATTCAGCTGGCCACACAGACTAACCCTGGTAGTGTGGAAGTGGTGTGAATGCTGGAGGGTGGGCCCTTGAAGCCCATCTTTATCTGTTTCTAAGTCTTCCTGGGTCATTGCACTTTTTTTTTTTTTTTTAACTTTAAATGATGTAGTAATATCTACGAATTCTGTATTTACCCTCTTTTCTAATTCAACTTAAGACTCAATTTCCAAGAATGTCTTCCTTAGCCTGTCCTCTCCTCTATTCTTCTCTCTGCCCTGTCTAGGGCTGCTTTCTACTGTGGAGCACAAGTTAGAATGGGTTCTTCCTGGGGAAGGTTTTAAACCCCATGAACTCTAGAATCTTAATGATTACAAAAGGCTGTGTGTTAGGCGCACCCTGGTGGAACAGTGGTTAATTCCACCACTTCTAGCCGAGCATAGTCCACACGTATCCCAAGGACTCCGGTTCTCATCTCAGGGCTGCGGGGAGCAACCAAGGTGGAACTAAATAAAATAAATAAAATGTTCTTCCTCTTTCTTCCTGCCTGCTTGCCTACTCACCTGCATTCCTCCCTGCACCTTAAAAAAAAGTTGGGCCTTAACTGAAAGTTGGTGAAAGACTAACATCTGTCAGAGCTACAGCCTTGATGGCTGAACTTCATCATTCATGCTGCATCTTTGGGGTTAAAAATTCACGTTCCCTGAGATCCCTGCCTAAGTGTCGCCACCCTGGAGGACATGTATCCGTAACCCTCCTAGAAATGACTTCAGTGAGCTGTGGATGACAGATGCAGGAGTGGAAGAAGGTGGGGATGAGTGGAGGTAGGAGTGGAATGGAAGGCCCAGCTTGGTCACCTGGGATTGTGCCTCAGCCCTGCCTGCCTGTCTGTTCGGGCCATGGTGTCCCCCACCCATTAAATCCCTCAGATCCCCTTGCTGCCCTGGGCGGCCTGCTGCGGGGTCAGGAGGGGGCCTCCCTGGGGCAGGTGGAGGGAGGTCCAAGCCCCAGGGAGCAGCATCACGGAAGGAGTGGTAGGGGCAGGGCTGGTCTGGCTGAGATCTCCAGGCCCGGTGAACCCCAGCTGCCAAAGAGGTCACACACTGGACCCGGTGGAGTGCTTCTGCATGGGCAGTGAGAAGTTGGCGGGGAAGGGTTAGGGGTCCTGGGCTGCCTCATCCCCCAGAGCAGCTGGGAGTGTTGAGGAGAAGGAAGAAAATTCTCTCACCATAGGCCCAAAGGTTTTCATTTGGCAAGAACAGCGTTATGAAAGCTGTCTCTGCTCTGTCTGCTTCGGGCCAGGGCTGTGGAAAGCCTCCCCGCTCTGCTCAGCAGCAGGCCTACCTTCCCCGCTCGGTGTGCTCGCCCTCATGACCCTCCACCCTGGACTCTCCGCTGGCCCGTCCCTTTTCCACAGCTCTCAGGGCTGAGTCTCAAAGCCAAGTTTTTCCATGGCCCAGGCCTTGACTCTGAAGCAGATAGGTGGCAGTTGGGGATCTAAGGAAAGAGGTATTTGGAGACAAAGCTAGCCATCTCGCCAGGGCAGGGTTAGTTCTCAGAAAGACCTCTACAGGTGCTGAGTTCTGAATCAGCTCAGCCTGCCCTGTGAACCTGGCTCCAACCCAAGATGGAACAGAGAAGAGGGCTGGGGGCAGGCTGAACAAGAGACCCGGGCCCCCTCCTTCAGGACCACCACCCCCCGGAGCATTGCTGTGGTCAGAGAAGATGGCTGGTTGGAATCCCAAGATGTAGCGAGGTTTCCCTGCATCCTGTGTATCATCAGGACGGCATGCTGGGAAGAGGAAAGTTTTCTTTCAGAGGCTGAAGCCCTCTTGGCCTCACCTGCTCCTGATCCCCAGGGTGGTGGGGGCAACGCCTGGCCCCAGCCCCTGTGCAGGTAGCTGGTGGAGTCCAGAGAAGGGGGCTGTGGTCAGAAGGGAAGGTCCCCTGAGTGCTTCTCGCAGGCACTAGAAAGCACTTACAGTCAAGTTGAAGGGAAAAGATTCAGATATGCTGAACAAGTCACGCTTAATGTTTTGTGTGAATGTGTGTATGCGCAGTGTGTGTTGTTTACGTGTGTGTGTCATCTGCACATTCTTATAGCCTGTGTCTCTGTGCGTATCCACATGTGTAGTTTGTGCGTGTGTCTAATAGCATAAAACAGTTCATAGGCCCTGGGACTTCAGAGAAAGGAAAGATTTGGGGGAGGGGGGTAAAGTAGCCAGGAAGCTTTCTGGCGGTGGGGGGCGGCAGGCACATGACCTGATCTTCAGTGGGGCTGGACACACAGCATTCCTGCTCAGAAAGAACCCAAGGTGGGACCTGCCTGGCTTGTTCAGAGGCAGCAGACGAGCTGGCCTGACTTCAGAAGACCCTGCTGAGGGACGAGGAGAGGCTGAGCCAGGGAGGGACGCCCTCGGGGGTGGGCCTGAAAATCCAGAGAGGAGTTTAGACTGCACAGAGCTAGAGACACATCAGTTGATGTGCCATTTGCGGGTGTCCAGCTCAGGGACAGGATGTCACAAGGGAGGAACAGCAGGTGGCAACGCCCGTGGTTGGAAGGCAGGTAGAAGGTGGCTCAGAGCACCGTTCATGTTGGAGAGATGAGACTGGAAGCTGGAGGCAGAGAGAAGCTGAGCAGTGGGAACGGGTACTGAACAGATTGTATCTCCCAGGGTCCGAGGCCGCTTCAGATTTCTGCCCGGGTCCCAAAGCCCATGTCCCATCTTTTTAGCTTGGAGACACCTCCCTACCCAGAGGCGGTGGGGACTGGTCAAAGGGGTCCCCTTCTGCCCCCATTCCACCGATGTCCCAGGGAGACAGTAAACGCCTCTTCTGAGCCCTCTTGGAGGGGAGCAAGGGCGCCCCAGGGCTGGGCTGGTTGTTATCCCGGATGTCAGGGGAAGCGGGGGAGTTGGAAAGGGCACTCCAGGGTGGTCTGGTGGTTAGGATGGCCTTGTTCCTGGGGATGGTTGCCACGAAGCCTTTCCCCAGCCTCATAGCAGCAGCTTTTCCTTCCCAGAGTTACGAAAACCAGCAATTAGTGAGCCGCCCCTGGGTGGGAGCATTCAGACCTCCTCTTTCTTCCAAGATACACTGAGTCAAGACCCGGTCAGTGCAGAAAGTGGATTCCTCTCCCACATTCCTTCCCACACGGCCCCTTGGGGCTGTGGTTCCCGAGCTGGGCGATTGTGTGTTTCACGTGTGGGACTAGGAAGGTGAGGGACCTGGCTGACTGCCGGTGCCTCTTCGGGCTCTGAAACAAGCTTCCCTCTGATCTCGGCAGATCCCACAGTTTCCCTAGGGTGTGGGGCCCTCTTTACCTCCAGCTGCAGTGGGTGGAAGTTGGAGCCTTGGAGGAAGCTTGGGAGAGAACCCGGAGCCAGAATGTGTGATGCAGTTCAGTGGAAAGCTCCTCCCGCCCAGGCTGCCACTTTGGATGGCTCAGAGTTTTGCTCTTTCTGGTTCTTCCAGTGAATTCTCTTTTTGGCATATGTGTTTCCTGGCCTTTTGCTTTTACTTGCCTGCGCTGTGGTTTGGGGTATGGGGAGAGAAGGAAAAACAGAGACCAGGCAGCCCCACCTCTGAAAGCGTCTCAGTGGAAGACAGCGCGCATCGGGACTTCCTGGGAGCCTTGACCCCACCTGGAGCAGGAAGAGTATAGGAGCCCCCTGGCGGGGCAGGCCAGCCTTAGGGACTCAGCCTCCTTACCCCTGGGGGGCGGTTGGCCCTCTGCCATCCTGCCCAGTTCCTGATCGCCTGCTGTTCACTCACATTCCGGCACCTGTGAGCACCCTACGTCGTCTCCGCTCAGCAGGCGGCTCCCTGCTGGACCCCTGCCTTGTGTGTACATCCCCCTCCTGCTTGCAGCACCTGTCTCCATGACCCCCACATGGCTCCATGGGACCCCTTCAGTCCACGATGGCACTGAGGCAGTCACATGAGAAACTCCTGCCTTTATCTCCTTCCCCAAAGAAGGGGTTGGCTCTTCCTGTGGCTTTGCCAGGAACAGGTTGGGGCCAGCTCTGTACTCTTCACAGACCCACAGTGTCCACACCAAGACCCATAGAGAGCATCTGGTCTAGGCTTCTCTTTTTGTAGCAAGGATGGGGCTTCCCAAGGTTAGACATGAAATTGGTAGAGCCAGACTGTAACCTGGGTCTCCAGTTCCTGCCCTGTTGCTTCTCCTAGCATTTCTCAGGACCCACCCTGCCTCTCCACAAGAGCCAGTGAGTTCTAGAGCTCTAGACTAGGAGGAAACTGCAGAAAAACCCTTGCTCTTGTTAGCTGCTGTCCGTGGAATTCTAGGGACTGTTCGCCTTTTACCCAGACTATGGCGTATGCTAGAAAGCACAACTGCACTGCCTTGGTTCAGACAGTTTACATACGTACATGCAAACACACGTGAAAATTGGGGGTGATCCCTAAAAACCAAAAAGCAGAGAGAAATAACCTTAAATAAAATTAAATCAGGCAAAGCAAAATGGAAAGGGCACATATAGTATGCTGTGTCTAAGGAGGCAGGTACAAATATATATTCACATTTTTTATGAAATATAATGAATGGATGCATAAGCTCTAAAGCCAATAAAATAAGTATTTGCAAGGATGAAACCTGTTTTGCTGTGCTGGCGAGCAGGCACGCACTGCTGCGCAGGGGTGTCCAGGCCGACTCCTCGGCAGGCGTTTCAGAGAGCACCAGGCTCCGGGGTCCTCCAACCTCCTCCGCATCCCCCTGTGAGTGCCTCTTAAACCGAGGAAGCAAACAACATATCCAAGACTGAGCTCTGTACCCCTCCCTCCAGTCTTAACCATGTCCGCTAATGTGGCTCCCTCCTTACAGCCGATGAGGTCAGACATCTCTCGTTTCTCCCTTCCTCTCACCCACATCCCCCCATCTGCAATTCCCATCCGTCCCACCTTGAAAGCAGGACCAGAGTCCACCCACCTCTTACCACCTCTGTTCTGGCCCCTGTGGTCCATGACACCCTTGTTGCTCATGGAATTATTCCTAGAACCACCTCGATCTCCCTGATTCTGCCTTCTAAATGTCATTTCTTTGTTCCGAATCCTTCAGTAGCTCCTCATTTCACATAGAGTAAGAGCCAAAGTCCTTTCCATGGTCTGCAAGGTCCTAGGTGATCTGGTTTTCATCACCTCTGACCTTACCACTGGCTGTCCCCCTCACACTCTGTGCTCCAGCTGCACTGTCCTTAGTAGCCTTGACACACCAGCAGGCTCTACCTCAGGGCCTTTGCACTTGCTGATTGCTCTGCACTCACATATTCACATGGCTCCTCCCTCAAGCAAAGGCTCCATGGCGCCACCCCAGTGAGACTCGTACCCAGGGAGACTGTGTCCTCTCCCAGAATACACCAGTCCTGGGTCATTGTTCAGCACCTTTGTAGATGGTGGTGATGAAACTCCCTTCTGAGACTCCGCTCCCTAGGGTCACGCTATTTTCCTCCATTTCCTATTGGCTCTTAGGCCTGGATAACCAGGAGCAGGGAGGACTTTATAGCCCATCAGCCATGGCTGTTCCAGTTCTTGCCCTCGGTCTGTCTTGACTCTCGATGTTCTTTCCCTCTCTGTCCCCAGAGAGCAGGGAAGCTCTGGCTTTGGAAGGAGTGGACGCTAGCTGCCTGCACCTCTCCCCAATTATGGTCAGTTCCTTGAAGGCCTGGGCCACACACAAACCATTAGAAGATTACTAGGATCTATTACATGGTTAGAACTTAAAGGGACGCGCCAAATCATTTTCTCTAGCTGTTTGACGGGGGAACGCTACATAACCACTCTGTGCTGTTTTGTCAGCTGTAGAATGAGACAGTGATGTTGCTGCTTACCCCCAAACGGCGTTCCCAGACAGTGCCTTGGACATGAAATGCCCAGTCATTTTCATAGTCATGATTAGAAAAGAAAGCTGGGGCACAGAGGCATCTTCATTAGCCCAGGGCATACATCTGGTAACCACAGAGCCCAAGCGATGCCGATGGCCCACACCTCCAGCCAGCGTCCCTCTGTAACTTCGCTCCTCCCTTTCCTTCAGTGTGCAGCAGTATCCAATGAGTCTAAAGTGCCACCAGCAATGAGATGCGAGTCCCACCCTGGCCCAGCCCTCTCCCTGCTCCAGCAGCGCCCCCTCCCACCCCTCACCCACATGCCTCTCCTCCACAGGGCTGGTAGGTAGAGGCCTGCTTCGGTTTCCCACCTGAAAGGAATGGACTCAGGTGAACTGAGAGATTGACCCTCTGCTACCCTCACCTGTCCCTTAAATGCCCCTTGAGACCCAAATCTGGGGAATACAAAATGCACATGAGCCCACACACCCATTTCCAGTGCCTGGCACTTCCAGTAGTGAGCTGGCAGGGACAGAGGAACCAGATGTGGACACGGCTGCAAAACATTTAGAATTGACCGTGAACCCAGAATGATCCTAAAGTCAGATGGCATTCACCGTGGCCTGAAGCAGGGTGGGCTTGAGCTCCCGAGACCCAGGAGACCCAGGATGGCATGTGCAGAGGAAAGGCCAGTGGGGAGGGAGTTGCAGCCGGACTGTGGCATGGGTGCTCTCAGGGAGGAAGAGGGAGGGCAGGAGAGAGCAGTGCTGGTCCTCCAGAAGGTTTTCAAAGCATTGAGACTCCCCAGGGGCGAGCAGAGAATCCAACCCTTCTGAAGGCCCCATGCTGGACCTGCAGTCCTGAGGTCTGGAAGAGGCCAAGCCCCGGAACTCTGAGAGTGCCAGAGGCGTCTTCTGGACTGGAGCCTCCTGCCTTCCCACATTGGAAGGGCTCCTCGCCCAGGGTCCTGACTTGTCCCTGCTGAGAGTGTCCGATGAAGCAAATGCAGCCCTTACTCTGGGTCAGACACTGTGCCCGGGACACTCCTTTAACCCTCAGAAACATGTATGCAAACCCCTTCTGTCACTGTTTCCGCAGTTTGCAATGGGAAACTGAGGCACAGGCCAGTAAGAGTCTGTTTCACGGCACAGAATTAGGAGATGGAAGGTCCCCAACTTGCACCTAGGCCTGGCTGCTTCCAGAATTCGGCTCTTACTCCCCGCCAGGGGTGTCTTTCCACGCTAGAACTGGCCAGGTGAGAACCTGCCCCTGGGTGTGGAGCGAGTACCTGGCTGAGAAGTGACCGGAGAACACCCAGGACACGGCCCCTCGGCACGATCATCTCTCCACAACCCCAGGAGCCACTTGGTGCTTTTGCCCATTACACAGTTTGAAATTGTTTTTATTCTTAGTCAAATATTTAATTTTTACTCGTAACAGACAGTTGGTTAAAGACAGGAAACATTTAGGCGCACTGATATTAAAAGACCGGTTCATGGGAACCTGCAGTGATAATGTTTCTGCACCTTTGTCTGGGGACTCTGCCCACATCCGGGAGGCCTGCTCACCTGGCCAGAGTCCAATGTAGCTGTCCCTCTGGGGCTGGAGCAAGGCTAAGCCCGGCTGCTGTCCGACTCTGTTCGCTGGGAGCCGGACCCTCCGCCATCATGCCCTGTTCTTTAGCAGAAGTACTTTGAAAGCTCTTCCTGAAAATTCTGGGGTCTCATCATTTAGAAACAAAGTGAGAAAATTGTAACAACACAGCCATGGATTTCATATGTGAAAAACACCCCATGAATTCAAGAATTTCAAATAGTGGGTCACAAAATGAGGTTTTGCTTTTTGTTTCTCTTTATGCCTTACGGAATGCAATTTTAGGTTATTTGGTGTGTATGGTACCAAAGCCACCATGTAATGGTGATATGTCGTTCTGAAATTCCTTCGTTAGAAAAGCTTGCTTTTGCTTTCATAACTGATTTACATTGGATGAAGGGATACCTATCACTGGATAAATGGGGGGAGGTTAACATTTGCCTTCATGAATGTTATTAAAGATCATACTAGATCTGAACTGTATAATCTAAACACTATGTTTTACTTAAAAATCACTTCCGTGGCACATCCTGGTGCCCTGCGGATAAGGCCACTGCGTGTCGTCCACATACATCCCAAGGATCTGGGTTTGAAGCGGCCAGTGGGGTGAATGAAGGAGCAACCAAGATGAACAACTAAATAAAATAAATAAATGTTTCTTGCTCCTCTCTCTTCCTGCCCGCCTGCCTGTCTGCTTGCCTGGAGCTTCCCTTAAAAAATAAAAATAAAGTAAAATTCCTAACGGTGTTTGCAAGATGATACATTTTGGCAAGACTTCTCAAGTCTCAAAGTCAAGCAAGGCTGCAGCCAGTCCTCTATAAACTATCTCATTTTCCACAGGTATGAAAATAAAAGGAATACAAATACCCTCTTTTTTCCAGTCACTGAGGAGCTGTTCTTCTGGTGGGTGCCAGAGCCATACAGCCCTACCCAGCGGAATAGGAAACCTGACCTTGCAGGTTTATCCCAAAGGGCTTCCAAGGGGCACAGGGCCCACCCAGACCTGTGCCCCGGGCTGTAGGTGAGTTTGACTTCCCTTCAGACTGTTCCCGGAGTCCCGCTAAGGACTTTGTACAGGTCTCAAGCACACAAGTGCTGTGAACTCTGTGATCACCCTTTGCTGAGGGGACTCTGCTGTTTTCTACCTGCTTGTTGAAGCAACTCCGTTGTGGTCAGTTTCACCGTATTTTATTTGGTTTGCTCGATGCATAAGAAATTAGCTTAGAAGAGGCCTTGGATGAGTCTGGCATTTCTCCGACAAGGCCTCTCCACTTGCCTTCTTCTATTCAAATCCTCCTTTATGTTGTTTAAGGAAAGGTGCTGCAGGAATGAAGGTGAGTAGGCAAGCAGGCAGGGAGCGAGGAGGAAGGGGCACCTATCCATATCATCTAGTTTTCCACCTTGGCTGTTCCCCCGGGCCCTGGGTTTTGAATCCCTGTCCTTGAGATGCATGTGAATACACACGGCAGCCTTGCCCACCAGGCCACCAGGGCGTGCCCCTCCTTGTTGTTTTAAACTTGATTTTAAAAAAATTTCAGAGTCACAGAAAAGTAGTAGAAAGTACAAAGAATTCCCTATGCTTTCACCCAGATCCACGCTTTTCCACATTCTCTCTGTCTTCTTCTCTTCATGTCATTTTTTTTTTTCTGACCTCTTTGAGAGTAAGTTGCCAAAATCTATGCCTTTTAACTGCTAAACACTCAGTGAGTTTCTTTAAAACAAAAGCATTTTTTAAACCAGTCTCCTTGAGTGGATCAATCTGGAGACAATTGATTCAATACTGTTATCTGCTCCTTTTTCTGGTGATCCTATATCATGTGTTACATTCAATTATCACGTCTCTTTCGTTTCTTTTAACTTGGGGACAGTTCCCAAGTCTTTGTATTTCATAACATTGACTTCTTAAAGAGCGACCAGTATTTGTGTAGACGGTGCCTCGATGCGAGTTTCCCTGACACTTCCTCGCGATTAGACTCAGTGATGTCATGTCCTCAGTATCTCCTATCAAGAGACTCAGATGGTCCTTTTGTCCCACGACAGCTGATGTTAACTTTGATGACTTGGTTAAGGTGCTGTCTGCCAAGTTTCTTCACCATACGGTTTTCAGTTTTCTCTTTGTAACTGAGAAATCGCCTGTGGGGAGATACTTTGAGACTATGCCAATATTCTGGTTTTCCTCAAACTTTCACCCACCAGCTTCCATTGATGATTCTTGCCTGGAACAATTAGTATGACCGTGCTTGCCAAATGAATTTCTAATTCCATCATTCCTTTAAGATTTACTAGCTGGCTCTCCACAGTCAGCCTCCGGTTGATTTTAAACGCACTGTAAGCCAGGACCACAACACGTGGGAGCACCCTTGCCCACCTCGGCCTGTCTCTGACTGCATGCGGATGCTGGCGGATGGGCGTTTAATGCGGAGGCTACCAGCACACGCTCCAAGTCCCTTACACTTGGGGGGATTCTAGCCCAAGAAACCATCTGCTGGGAAGCCGTGTCCCGAGACGGCCTTGCTGGGCTTGGGATCTCCGATGAGCGTGAAGCTGATGAGTGATCCTCCCTCTGCCATAACGTCTCACAACCGACTTGTCAGTGGCACCAGCCTTGGCTGAAAAATGCGGCCCAAGGGAGGCCCAGTCCAGCTAGCTCCATTTCACATTTCCTCTCCTTCCCAGGATGGAAAAATGGCCCTTCAGGGACAGAGCAAACCTGTCAGTAATGAAGTTGTGAGAGAGCAGGCTGCCCCAGGAGGGTGGCTGGGAGGTGCCGGCTGATGGAGGGAGCAGCCGGGCAGCGGCCATGTTTCCGGGAGGGCCTGGAACCTTCCTATACTCTGCTGTCTGCAAAACCCTGGTCTGCCACCCACAACAGAGCCATCTGTCCTTTACAGGGCCCTGTCCCTGACCCACGGGGATAGCTGAGAAGGCCTTGGGCTGGCCCCCAACTGAGGGTGAGGGTCAAGGTTTGTCACTGAGCCGGTGGTCATTCCTTTCAGCACTGCCTGGCCTGTTTTCCAGTTGCGAGTCCCATTTGATTGATAAGACAACTGAGGGACAGAGAAATTAGGCAGCTCGTCCTAGACCATATGACTAACTGGGACTGGGACAAAAGTCAAGACATGACCCCAGGTGTATCTCATTACCAGGCTGTCATGGCATCATGCTGTCTCTCCAGGTGAGGACTCCTTAGACCCAAGAGGGCTTCCTGGGGGAGGTGTAATGTCAGGCAGGGCAGGTGAGGGGTAAGAGGTCTCCCTGGGCCACAAGAAGCTTGCTCCCTTCCCAGGCAGCCCCTCCACAGCTGGGCAGCCCTCCTTGTGTGGAAGTTCCTCCTTTAGGGGAAGGCTTCATCTCTGACCTTCCTTCCCCAGAGTCCAGAACAGCTCAGCAGGTGGTCACACTTGGCACTGAAACTCCTCTGAGAGGACTTTCTCTCTAGCCTCTTCCTCTTTGTTCTTCCTACCTGTTCAGGTTTGAGGGCCGTTCCACTGCATGGAAATGGTGGGATTGCACAGATGGGTGCCTGGTTCCCAAGCAGGCCTCTCAAGGCAGCACGTGGAGCAGCTGAGGCTGCTGGCCATCTCTGGTGGCCAGGGTGTACGCTGCGAGGAAAGGAAGTCATTTGAGATGCCCGCCAAGCCTGTGGGGACCTCTGGAGCCACGCTTCTCTTGGGATGGTGAAGACGTCTGTGTTGAGACCCTATGTCCAAAACGCAGCCCTTCATTAGAGCGGCCTTCATTAGAGCAGAAGCTGGACTTGTCAGGGGTCATCCTGGCTTCCCTCCGCTTGAAGCAGCCTGCTTTCCCCACAACCTCAGTCTTCCTGTCTTACTTCTGTGTGCAGATTCCCATTGCTGCCTCTGAACAGCTGATGGATTCATGCTGTACTGCTTGGAAAAGGCACAACAGAAGATTATGACAGGCAAACTCTGATGTTGCACGTCCATTCCTTTGTCACTCACAAACATTCCTAGAAGGAGCTCTATTTGTCCCTGTTTTGCAGATGAAGAAACAAAGGCCCGGGGAGGTTAAGGAACTTGCCCACAGTGCACAGCTGGGAATGCAGAGCCAGGGTTTGAGCTCTGCGGGTCTCCTCCTAAGTCCACACTGAACTGCGACTGTCTGGCCTCTCGGCAAACAACCTGGGAGTCTGTGCCTTGCTTCCCAGGACAGTGAGGGGCTGTAGGAGGCCACAAGGGGGCAAGTTCACACCCACAGCCAGGCCTCCTCCTGGGCTCTTTAGAAAAAGGGGGTGGGAGCTGGCAGAATCCCAAGACTTCAGAAAGGTGGTATTGCCTGGTCTGGATTCTGGTGACTCAGCTGAGCCACGCACAGTACGAGCCGGAAAATCGAGCTCCCCAGCTGAGCCCTACCTGCGTCCATGGCCAGCCTCTGAGTGAGCGCCCAGGGTGAGCTTGCCACTCGGGGGATGCCCGGACTGGCCAGCAGGCTGCACTGAGGGTCCACCAGCCAGACCTCGGAGACCGCAGGCCTTGGCTGGGCCAGGCGGAAAGGGCGGAGGGCCTTCCTTGGAAACGCTCCACCAAGGCCCCGCGTGCTCTTCCCATGACGTCACACTGCCTCCGAACGCGTGAGGCCAAGGATTCTTGGAATGCCTGATTCACCCTGCAACAAAAATACTGCCTCGCATTTAGACTATGCCTTTGTTCTCCAGGGGCTGTCTTGGGCTTGATTGTATTGGAACTTATGTTAGATCAGCCTGTGACCCAGACCGGAGGGGAGGTCAGGGGGCCCACCTAAAGGAGCGCCTCGAGTGGAGGTTTGGTGCCCCCGTTTTGCAAGTGGGGACACCAGGACACAGGAGTCGGACGGTTTGCCAGAGCTGCCTAGTTATTGGTGCTGACCAGGCCAGCCGAGATGCCCGGCCATTGAGTGAGCTCAGCCTCATCTAATACCCCTAAAAAAGCTATTTCCCAGTGGACTGCCACGGGATGGGGCGGGGTTGGGGGAGCAGCAAGAGCCTGCAGCCAGCTCCTCCTTCCCTCCCCCAGGGTGCAGCAGGGAAGCCAGAGGCCACCCGAAAACTCGAACCACCCACCCAGTACGCTCCCAGAGGCCCAGCCACAGGCTCTTGCAGACCATGGAGGGGCAAGGACTGTTCCCAGCACAAATGGACACCCAGAGGCCGCACGTGGCTTCTGTGGTTTCCCCCAGAGGCAGTGGAGCCAAGGCTGGAAGGCTGGATTTCCAAACCTCGACCCAGAGCTTTGGTCCAGACCCTCCCAGGCTCTCCCCGCTCACAGGCCTTGGTGCCTATTCCCTGTGGCCTCCCGCCCAGCCCTTGGCCTCTGCTTCTATATATCTTACCCACCAGAGTCTGCCAGCCCCAGCTGCTTCTCGCCAAGTCCTGAGGTCCTTGGATTTGGGTTTGAGTGGTTCAACAGTGGTGTGTAGGCTGCCCTGGGCCCTCGAGACCTGGGAACAAGCCCCAAAACATGGAGGCAGGCGAGCGGGGTGATTGAAGCACACGTTCTAGGGCCCAGACTCCCCAAGTTCAAGCTCAAGGTCTGCCTCTTGAAAGCTGTGCAGCTCAAGCAAGTGCTTCCCTTTCTGTGCCTGTCTGCTCTCTGTCCACCCGGTTAACTGGAGCCCCTCCCTCCTAGGGTTCTAGGAAGGCCTCACCTTGCAGACGTGAGTGCCTCGTACAAGTTAGTATTTATTATTCCACATCTTTGTGATCCTGGCTCCAGCCCTGGGCAGCGCTGGCTCCAAGAGTGTACGGTCCATATGTACCTGGGGCCCCGCTTGGCAGGGCTGCGCCTCCTCCTGTGCCCCACTCTGGCAGTTTTGAAATTCGCGATTGTTTTTTGAATAAGGGGCCCCCATTTTCTTTTTGTGCTGGGTCCCACACAGTCCTGGCCAGTCCTGCCTCCAGGGCCAGACTAGGACAAACTCCTCTGCTGCTCTCCAATTCCTTCCTCCTCAGTTCTTGTCCCTGGCTAGCGGCAGATGATTGTTTCTACTATTAATGCATTAGTGTCCATCTCTCCAAATGGGTCCTAAGCTTCATGAGGACCCCACCCTGTGGCAAAGACGTCATCATGTCCCCAGGGCCTGGCACAATCCCTGGCACATTGCGGGACTCACTTGAGGCTTGAACGAATGCCCCACCCTGTGCCAGACCCTGGGGGAGATCCTATCCAAAGGAAGTGGCTCTTCTGAGGGTAGACAGGAATGCGTGGGCCATCTGGTGGCCGAGGCTCAGGAAGTTAGACCAGGATCACTTTAGGGGTGGAGTGGCAGGGCGGGGACCCTGGGAGCTGAGGAAGGCTCCTGGGCAGATCTGAGCCTGGAAGCCCGGTTGGAATTAGAAGTGCTGAGAGACTCCTTAGGGACAGTTGAACAGCTCTGTCACCTCCTCTCTCAGTTCCCCCATCAGTGTTCCAGGAACTCTGCAGCCTTGGGCAAGCCTCCTGACACCACTGATTGACCTCTGGGCCAAGCAGATTCTCAGGACATGTTTAATAAATGAAACAGTAAGTGAACCAGCTATTTGCCTTGTAGTTGGTGAGAAAGTCTGTCCTCTGCCTTCAGGGAGCAGAGGACCAGTCAGCCCCACCATGCCAGAGCACCCCTGGCTAGGTAACCTCTGGTTCTCAAGTTTCGATCTATGCCGTGAAATACCAAACTTCTTACATGAACTTTGGTCTTGTCTGGCAGAGACCTCAGTGTTGAATTAGTTCCTTCCCAACGTTGAGCAAAGGAAGCTCAGGAGCGGGAGCAAAGGAGCAAAGGAGCGGGAGCATCTGAAGCTTGGCTGATTGTCCGAGGCAGCAGGGATGCACGGGCCCTCTCCTGGAAGGACTGTTAGGAGAACTACGTGGGGAAGTGGCATGGCATTCAGGAAGCCAGCTGGCACATTGCCATTGTTCCTAAAGGGTGTTGATAATGGCCCTGGCGATTACAGAATGTGTCAGTGGTCTGCACTCTGGAGTGATGCCCCTGAGTTCTCCATAGCACTGAGATCACAGATAAGGAATGTGAAATCAAATCATCATGTTTCAAGTGTCTTAGACCAGAAGTTCAAGAATAGGCATTGCCACTAGCCAGCTGGGCAACCTTAGGGGAATGAAGCAACCTCTCTGATTCTTGGTTTTCTCATCTATAGAGCTGTGGTGCTGCCTGTAATCCTCATAACCACCCCTGAGGTGGGGGCTGACCCAACTGGGAACAGAGGCACCCAGAGGTGAAATCACTCAGAGCCAAACTGCAGCAAGTGGCCAGCCAGGCTCTGAGCTGGCTGCAGTCTTGTGGACAGCCCTGAGCAGGAGTGACTTGCAGATCAGACTTGGATGTCCGTCGAATTCAGCCCCAAGTTCGGAGAAGGTGCTCAGTTTATACAAGCACCACAGTCCTTGTTAACCAATGCTGTGCTTCCCTTGCAGGGAGTCTCTTCTTGCTAGGCTTCTCTGTCTTTTTTTTTTGAAGGAAGAAAGCAGGCAGGAATGAAGGCCAGTAGGCAGGAAGAGGAGGGAGGAAGAAGCCTTCATTTATTTATTGGTTCATGTTGGTGGTTTCTCCATGCCCCTGGCTTCAAACCCCGGTTCTTGGGGTTTGCATACGTGTGTGTGTGTGTGTGTGTGTGTGTGTGTGTGTGTGTGTGTGTGTATTATAAGCTTTTTTTCTTCTTAAGCATCCCTGCCATTCTCTAAGCTGGGGTGGGCGTGTGGCAGGTAACTTGTTTCCAGACCTCAGGTGCCACCACTCAGCTCAGCAGCCCCGCACCCTAGAGAAGTACCCCCTGCCCATGCCAGAGTCTCTAAAACCTCACCTCATGCTCTGCTTTGTCCCTGCGGCCAAGGCAGGTTGGGGACCCACGCAGAGCGTGTGTAGGTGGACAGGGCTGGGGGTGCCCACACTAGCCAGAAGCAGTCATCGCTTTTCCCAAAGGCCAGAAACATGAGCCCGTGCGTGGTTCCAAAACCACTCCCCCTAGGAATTTTGCTTTCAGAAATGTTTAAGCAGACCTACAAATTATGTGGTAAAGTGTCCGACAGAGACACAGAAGAAGTCAGCGGCCCTTGGAGTATCTAGTTGGGAATGATTATGAAATTTGAAAAATGAACAGAGATGTTTGTCTGCATCTGAACTGCTATTAAACCCTGTTTCCCCCCTTAAATCTGAAGTTATTCCCCCCAAGTCCCACCTCCCAAAATGCAGCTGTGGTGTTCTGAGAAGTTTGTTTTCCTTAAATAAAAGAGCGCAGTCTTTGCACGAAACAAGACATCTGATTTCAGAAGCCAAAGAAGAAAGAATAAACTAAATGAGTGATAGGAAGAGCATACTGACAATTTCCATTCTCAAAAAAACGAAGCATTATTTCCCTAACAGCAGGTGTTGCCAGAAGCACAAACGGAATATGAATCTTATCTCCTAAGCCCATTCCTCCTCCTACTGCTCCAGAGAAGCCTCCCCAGAGAGAATAGAGAGGAGTAAGCAGCCAGGGACGTGGATTTCTGCCCTTGTCTTCGCAGAGCTGCAAAACCGTGTGCAGAATGCCTCAGAAACACAGAGGCATGCAGCTGTGCGCCAGGCTCCAAAGGGACTTCCCTGCCCTGCTGCTGGAGGCAAGCGAGGCTCACCCCCAGCCCAGCCAAGACTAAACCTGCAGGTTTCGTGGGGAGTGGCCAGCTGGCCCCCAAAGGAAAGTATTGACGAAACCCAGGCCAGCAAACACAGGAGAGAGAGCTGGTTTTGGCTAGCTCACTGAGGAGCACTAAGGAATATTTGTGAATGGCCAGAGAGGACAATCTGCCCTCCATTATTGGGGGCTGTAGCCCATCCCCAAGTCTGTCCCAGTGTTTAGGGCCCTCTCAGCTCCTTTCCAGGCCAAGGGCCAGGGTCTTGTGTCCCATCACCACCATAGGCCTCGGGGTTGTTCAGTCCTCTCCTAAAGATTCTGGCTCTCAGAGCAAATGGAAGACAGACAGAAGGTGGTGGCAGCAGGCTCCACAAGCCCTTGCGAGGTGGGGATTCGCCTCACTAAGCCTCAGTTGGCTTAGCTGTAAAATGGGGAGAAAGATTCTTGACCCACTTGCACACAGAAGCTGGTCCCAGAAATCACTGGCCCTGAAAACTAAGCGGGGCACTGAGCAGGCAGGAGGAAATAGAAGAGAGAGAGAGAGGCCCCCATGCCCCTTGTCCCCAATGTTATCTAGCTCCTCTTGCCCTCCCAGGGTTGCCCCACTAATCTCATTGGCCACTCAGCCCCATATCAACCCTTCTTTTGAATGCACTAGTACAGCCCCCCACCCCTCACCCCCATGTCCTTCCTTGTGTGCACGGAAGCTGCCCCCAGGCTGAGTGAGGCTGAGAACTCCCAGTGAGGCCCAGCAACCTGGCCATTTCCTTAGTGACAGGGCTGACTAACTGCAACTCTTTCAAACCCCCTCCACCACCCTCCACCAGCCATGTAGAAAGGACCTCCTTCCTCCTCCAGATGGAGGGATTTTGTTTTGGTTTGCATTGCGTGTGTTTTATTGGAAGGGCGGGGAAGCCAGTGTCCAGACATGCTGGGAAGGGCTTGGTCAGCAGTCCTTCATCCTTTGGGGGTGGTCCTTGGGCCAAAGCTTCAGGCACTACAGAAATTCTAAATAAGGGTGACAAAGTGGGGAGAATCCAGTGTTATCTGCCAGGGGATTTCCGAGATTTCTCTCTGGGCTTAAAAATTACACTTAGAGAACAAAGAGAGGGCAAGGAGGAAAGGCCAGTTTGTTGGAAGTCCTTGAAAAATTAAACAAGGAAGAATTCACAGAAAGCCACAGCTTCATGCCTCCTGGGAAGCCAGTGGGCTGTAGCGTTGGTTCAGTGTTCTCCAGTGCGGATGGGCTGGTGTCTCCCAGAATGATACTGCTGGCTTTGAGCTGACCCGTGCTTTAGGCATCTAGCTTTAGATGTGGACCAGTTGGTGGCAGAATCCCTGAGTGAGTCAGTTTGATGATGGAGCCCCACTCACCACTGGGTGCCCATGCTAATGACCCCTGCCTGCTGTGAGTGCAACCTGACCATCTTCTCCAGAGGTTAAAGCACTAGGTCCATTGGTGATCCTTGGTGAGACCATTAGGGACTGATGTTGAGTTTTTGAATGAACAGGGTGTCTCTTCCACCCAAAATAAGGCAGCATGGTTCTTGAACCCTGGATGTACTTCAGAATCCAGCGAGATGGAACCTTCACAGCAAAGATGAAGAATACTACACGGGTCTCCTGAGGAGATCCAGGGCACACCCAGTCAGTGGGATTCAGCTCATAGCTGTTTTTAGAATGACTCGAATTATTAAAATAAATACAGACAACTAAAACTCCTGGACATTGTATATCGAAAAGCACATGAGGACTCAGAAACATGGAGAGAAGAAGGCAGACCAGCTGGGGACCTTGGCACCTGAGTAATGGCTCATGTACAGTGCTGACTTCCTTGAGTTTTCTACTGGGCATCCTGGATCCTGGGCTTGGCAAGAAGCTGCCAACCCAGAAACAGCTGTAGGAGCAGGCAGACCAAAGAGGCCCAACCAGAGTCTACTCTCTCTAACAGAAGGATCAGGAAAGGAGACCCTCGAAACACAGAACATTTTCAGATATAAACACCTCAGCTCAATGCCCCAGAAAACACTGGCTATACCCCCACCCATGCCAGCAAAGGCCAAGTTGAGAGGCTGAGAGTCCAACCCACGCCAAGCTGTGACGTGGCCCCCAAGCCTCCCACCAAGATGGTGTCACAGAGGCCAAGTGGGGAGTAGGGACTCACCCTCATGGGCACTGAGCACTTTTCCCTGTGACATTGGCGGCCACATGGGGAGCCTGGAGCTCCACCTATCAGGAGGAAGACTCCTCACACACCTGCCCTGCAGCACCCCTTCCCTCCCAGGCAGGAAGTATCGGTATAGGAGTTCCCGAACTCCCACCCCACCTGGTAGTGATGAGGACCCCCTGCGAGTATCAAAGACCTGGTGGAGCTGATTCTACCCCATCTGAGGATGCACCCCCCTTTCTACTACCAGAGCAAGGTCTGAGGAAGTCAGCTAAATAGGTTAAACAAGCCCAGGGTCTCAGGACCCAAGATGTCTGGGTTTCAACTGAAAATCTCTTGTCGTGTCCAACCCAGAAAGATCTCAATTGAGTAAATAAGATGCCAGTACCAGGGTGAAAGAAATGCTAGCATTATTTGACAAAGATTTTAAAGCAGTCTAAAAAAAACTTCATAGAGCAATTAGGAAAACGACTGAAACAAATGAAGAGTACACACACACACACACACACACACACACACACACACACACACGGAAATAGAAGAAGGTAGAACAAAATGAAAATTTGATAGTTAAAAATTCAGTGAATGGACACAGTCATGGAGGAGACAAAAGTCCACAGTATGCTGGAAGACAGAGCAATACACATGCTCCAACCTGAGCCAGAGCGAGAAATTGGACTGAAAAAGAATATATTGAAGCATGCCCTGGTAGAGTAGCGGTTAGGTCCACTGCCTCTAGCCAAAAGCACAGTCCACATACATTTCAGGGACCCGGTTTGTGTCCCAGAGCTGGTGCCAGGTGGGGTGCGGGGACAGACAACCAAGATGAATAGCTGAAAATGCTTCTTCCTCCTCTATCTGCCTGCCTGCCTGCCTGCCTTCATGCCTTCATTCCTGCCTGCACTTTTCCTTTAAAATATATGTGTATATCTAGACAGACAGATAGGTAGATACATACATGCTGAGTTTCAGGGACCTAGGGGACCACCACAGGAAATGCGATGTGTCATCACAGCTAGAAGATAGCCAAGGAAAGGGCGGGCTATAAAATTACTCAAAGAAATCATGGCTGGAAACTTCTTGTGCGTTACTGGTGGGAAGAGAAAATGGTGCGACCTCTCTGGAAAACAGTTCAGCCATTTCTTAAAAATCTAAATATGCAATTACCTGTTGACCCGGCAAACATCCTCCCAGGTTTGTATCCCAGAGACATAAAAACTGTCCGCACAAATACCTATGAGCAAACGTTCTCGCAGCTTCATGCTGGAAACCGCCCAGGTGCACTTGAGTGGGCGCCTGCTTAAACACCAGGACCCAGGCCCATGCGGAGTTCCCTGCACCCACAATCGAGAGGAACGTCACTGATTGATACACACTGAGCACGCTGATACATGGGAAAAACTGGATAAATCTCCAGGGCATGATGCTGAATGTAGAAAACCAATCTCCCTGAGTTACATACGGCATGATTCCTTCTTTCTTTCTTTCTTTTTTTTTTTTTTTTTTTAAGGCTGTGATTTATTGATCCTCTCACGAAAAATCTGCAGTCACCAGAGTCACTGCAGACTCTTCCCTCCTTTTTGCAGTCCCCCTGACTTGCTTCATTCTGTGCTTCTGTTCCTTGTACTCTTTCCTCGAGGTCTTTTTCTTCTCATATAAGCCATGTCTTGCAAGTCTATGTTTGCGTTTGTTTTTCTTTGCCTGTCCGAGAATCATAAATCAGACCAGAGCCGGTTCTCTTGCCGCCACTAAAATGATTCTGAATCGAAATGTGAAGATGATGTCAGGTGTAGTTTTATTCATCTTGCTTGTTCTTCCCGAATTTCTGTCTTAGATACAGTTGTCTGCCTGGGATGAAGGACATCAATGACCTTGTTTCCACTGAAGGAGTGAGTTGGTCATGAACTTTCCGGTCTAGATAGTCACTGGATTGGTCACAGTGGCTGCCTCCATAATGTTCTTGTGATGACGAAACTGTGGAAATGGAGAACAGATTAGTTGTTGCCTGGGTGTAAGGGGGGGCCGGTGGTGGGAGGGAAGTGGGTGTAGCTGTACGAGGGCAGTAAGAAGGGTCCTGTTGGGATGGAAATGTTCTCTTGACCATACTGATAGTAAAATCCTGGTCATGGTCGTGTACTGCAGTTTTGTCAGATGTTACCATGGAAGGAAATTGGGTCACGGATACAAAAAAAAATCTCTGTGCATTATTTCTTACGACTTCATGTCAACCTATAATCTCACAACAAGAAGCTTAAAAATAAATTCATATTCATTTAGAGAACACAAGAAAAAGAAAAACCTTATTCCCTTCCCCAGAGGGCCTTCCAGAGTTTTCTATGCACATACACATTTACCTTAAAAAAGAAGCACTATTTTAATGAAATGCAACTCTTAGACCATACAGAAAAATGAACTCACGATGGATTAGAAATTTGAAATTAAGTCCCCAAGCCATAATTAAACTCCTAGAAGAAAACATAGATGGTAAGCTCTGTGACATCAGTTTTAGAAGCAATTTTTTTGTTTTAATTCTGAAAGCAAAAGCAACAGAAGCAAAAATAAATATGTGAGACAACATCAAGTTGTAAAGCTTCTGCACAGCAAAGGAAATCAACAAAATGAAAAATCAGCCTATTGAATGAGAGACGATATGTACACGTCATATTTGATAAAGGATTAATATCCACAATATATAAAGAACTCCTATAAATCAACAATATAAAAGCCATATAATTAAAAAATGGGCAAGTGTCTGAATGGACTTTTTTTTCAAAAAAGACACACAGATGGCCAATGGGCACATGCAAAGATGTGCAGCATCACTAATCATCAGGGAAAAGCAAATCAAAACTACAAGATATCACTTCACACCTGTTAGAATGGCCATTAACAAGAAGGAAAGAAATAAATGTTGGCAAGACAAAAAGATCTGTGTGCACTGTTGGTGGAAATGTAAGCTGATTTAGCCACTATGGCAAACAGTATGGGGTTTACACAAAAAGTTAAAAATAGAAATATCACATAATCCAGCTTTTCCATTCCTGGTATTATCCAAAGAAAATGAAATCACTAATTCATGAAGATGTATATTTTTCCATGCTTATTACAGAAGTATTTTCAATAGCCAAGCCATGAAAACAATCTAAGTGTCCATCAATGGATAAGACTGGGTAAAGAAGATGTAATATATAAATATAATCAAATATTATGTAGCCATAAAAAAGAATGACATCTTACCATTTGTGACAACATGGATGGACCTTGACAATATTATGCTAAGTGAAGTAAGTCAGAGAAAGGCAACTATCAAATTATTTTGCTTATAGGTGAGATCTAAAAAACTAATTAAATAAACAAGCAAAATAAAGAAAAAGCAAACTTGGGATAGGGAATGGGAGAAATGAGGGAAGGGGGTCAACATGTACAAACTTCCAGTTATGAAATAAATAAGTGATGAAGATGTGATGTCAGACAGGGCGACTACAGTTAATAACGCCGTACTGAATACTTCCAAGTTCCTAAGAGAATAAATCTTCAAAGTTCCCAAGACAAGAAAGCAATTGTTTATTTATGGTGATGAATAGTAACTAGACTTATTGTGGTGCTTATTTTGCCGTGTATACGAACATCAAATCATGATGCTGTACACCTGAAACTGATATGTTAGATGTCACTTATGCCTCAGTTAAAATAATTAATAGCACACACTGCGCGTATCACAGCATGTGCTTTTCTTCCACACTTCCTTTCTACACTCAGTTTTTCATGGTTGTAAACACTGAGTGATGAGCATTCTTGGGCCTACATCCCTGGACACATCTCTATTTCCTTTGGATGAATTGCTACTAGTGGAATTGCAAGATCCAACTAGTGGTTTGCATGTTTTAGAGGCTTTGTGTCAAACTGTCAAATTTCCCTCCAGAAACTTGAGACTATTTTACTCCTAATAAAATGTGTGGTAAATTACCATTTGTGTGGAAGCATTTAATCCCCTGCCCCCTTGAAAACCCTGCCCCCTTGAAAACCCTGCCCCTTGAAATCCCTGCCACTGAAGATGAGCTTTTCAATGAAAACAAAAATAGTTTTATTCATTGTTTTGGGACAAATGATAACCCAATCCTAAGATACCCCCAAATTTTCAATAAATGGTCAAGTGAACGTTGGCATTGGGTTTCTATAAGTCACAGTAATTTCAAAGTAAACAAATGCAATGTGCTCATGGCGTGCAATTCAGTGAAATTCTGTGGTCACAGAATAGGGTGTGGACCTCGTTCTTTAGAAGGCGAAGCTTGCTTTCTGCATATTTTCATCACTGACTTGGCAAATGTTGAGGAACTCAAGGTTGCCGTTCTCTTTAACTGCGCTTCTGATAAAGTTGGCACAGAAAACATGGAGAGCCTGAATCAGGGTGGAACCCCTTCTAGGATGAGGCACGAGACTGAGCTCACTCAGATGGACCTCACCGCCACCCTCACTTGCCCTTAAATCCACAAATCTAAGTGTTTGGGGTTCGTCCCGGGGTGCACGCCTCAAATCGGTTCCGTATGATGTTTGCTGTGTACAAAGCATGGTGTCCTGTAAATCTATGAGTCTGTCTTTGTCGGAAACCGTCATGTTGAATGTCACCTTTATACTAGTCAGCTTAGCCGACATAACAGAATCCCAGACGACTGACTGGGTGGCTGAGCAAAAGACATTTCAAGTTCTGCAGGCCGCAAGTCCAAGATGAAGGTGTCGGCAGGCTTGGTTTCTCCGGAGGCCTCTCCCCTTGACTTGCAGATGGCCGTCTTCTTGCGGGGTCCTCACAGGGTCTTTCCCCTGGGCATCTGCTCCCCTGAAGGCTCTGTGTGTGTCCAAATGTCCTCTTATTGTAAGGACATCAGTCGGATGGGATAAGGACTCTTTCCAATGGCCTCATCTTAACTTCATTACCTCTTTGGAGGTTCTGTCTCCAAACACAGTTGCTTTCTGAGGTACTGGGGTGTGGGGGCTTCAATGTGAATTTGGGGTGGGGGTGGAAGACACAAGTCAGTGCATAACCTGTTCTTACAGCGTAGTTTGTCAGTAGCTCTGAGAGCAAAATATCACTGTACAAAAAAATACTTAACAAAGGATAGCGCTTTTTAAGAGTCATTATAATAAGAAGTGATGATCAGGTACAGGTCTGTGTGTTGACACTTGCTGGAATATAGCTAGAACAGGTTTGGAAGATTCACAAAATGTGAACAGTTGTTTCAAGAGGGCGGCTGGAGACCGAACGGAAGGGATCATTGTGGACTCTTGGATGTTTCCTTTTGTCCCACCCGCTTATATTGATGCCTGTTTAACAGGGGCATGAAATTTTTATTTCACATCAAGGGGTGACTTAAGTCCTCTGATAGCAGGGATGTCTGTCATTCTCTGCTGTGTCCTCAGGCCCTGTGGCAGAACCCTGCATGCGGGAGGCAATCAGCAGGTGAACCACTCAGTGAGTTCCTCTTCTGGCATCAGGATTCAGGGGCTCTCAGAGCCCCCGCCATGACCCGTCTGTCTTTATTTGCAGGCGGCAGCAGAGACCTCCAGGAGGGAGCAAGCCCCAGCCACACGGTGACCACCAGCCGGGCAGTGCCAAACACAGCAGGGACCACCAGAAATCCTACCAGGGGGGCTCTGCACCCCACCCCTCAGGGAGGCCCACCCACCATGGCTACAGCCAGAACCGGCGCTGGCACCACAGCAGCGTAAAACACCCCCCCGGGGACAAGGGCGAGGCAGGGGCCCACCGCAACGCCAAAGAGACCGTGACCGCGGAGAGCCCCAAACTTGAAGATGCCCCAGGGGACACCGGGCACGGCAGCCTCGAGCTCCCTCACAGCCCTGATGCCCTGGCCCCGGCCCCCTCAGCTCCTGATCGGCCCCCGCAGCAGCCGGGGGGCCCAGAGGCCGAAACCAGGCGTAAAGACAGTATTCTTCCCGAGCGTAGCGGGGAGCGCCCCAAAATCACCCTGCTCCAGTCCTCCAAAGACAGGCTGCGGCGAAGGCTGAAAGAAAAGGTACCGGTAATTGAATTTTCGTTGTTCTCTGGCATCAGGGAGGACGGCGAGAGGTAGGCGCTTTGCGGGTGTGCTTGGGCTTGAGGGCCTGGAGATCCGTGTGGAAGGAAGCAGGACCCCTCTCCCGCCACCCCCACCCTGGGAACCACCCAGGGCAGGTCTGCAGCCAGTGCTGCATGAATACTGTAGCTCATTCCAGCTCTTCACCTTCTGGCCCCTTAAGGGCGGGCAGTTGGCATCGACCCCAGTCTGATAGGTGGGAGGAAGAGGCCTGTGCCAGGTAATGGGAAGGCTCCCTAAGAGGCCTGACTGCCCTCCAGCCTTTTCTGGGGCCAGGCAGGGCTCTCTTAGTGCTGAGGGACATGTAGGGAGAACACGGTGTGGGTACCCACAAGACCGGTCCCTGCCAGGAGAACAAAGGTAAGTTGGGCAGTGCGTGCAGGTGGCCCCAGCTTGTCTTTCCTTTTCCTCATCTCCCAGCTCTGAGACAGAGGGCACTCAGAGACAAGACTCAAGGAGGCCCGCATCATGCCCTGTTCCAGCCCTGAAAGGGGGGGCTTCCTTCCACTTTGCTCGCAGGAGTCTCGTTCCTCCCCTGGTCCTGGCCCTGGTCTCTAGAAGCTGGTTTCTCCAGAGGTTCCACAAATTTAGAGGGAAGTGCCCCAAACCTCCAGAAAGGAGGTGGGAGTCTTTCCTGGCAGCTTGAAAACTGTAGTGCCCACCTCCCACCCCACTGCAGGTGAGCCCGTCCTGGGAGGAAGCGATCCCGGGACTTCTGCAGTGTTCATTGTTCTGGGCCTTCCCTGGCCTTCTCTCCCCGACCTTTCACCCCAGCTCTCAGGCTCAGGTCACACTCAGGCAGGATGGGGCAGTTCAGGCTCATCACCAATCAACTTCCCTGATCCTGGCACCCTCCAGGGCCCGAGCCCCGCTCCACCACTCCTGTGGGGAACCCCAGCGGTGAGGTCCTGAAGAGAAGCTGCGCTCATTCCCTTCCATCCCAGACCAGAAAGAGGTTCCCAACAGGCCATTGCCTGAAGAGCTGCCCCTTCAGACTGCAGCAGCCCAGCCAAGGAGAGAGGAGTAGTAGCTAAGCTCTCTCCGCTCCGCGACACACAGCTGCAGCGTTCTGGAGGGAAGCACGCGGACCCCCGCGTCCAGCCATCCAGGCCCAGTCCACCTTTGACTAGCAAGCTGACCTTGGGCTAGTCACTGAGGCTCAGAGTCCCAGTGGACTCTTCTGTAAAATGGGCTTAACAGTATTCACTCTACAGGCAGACGATTAGATTAAATGCGTACAATCCCTTGTGAGCAGTCATTCTGTGTGCACACCACAGCCCTGCCCTGGGGCCCAGATGGTTAGGAAGCAGGGTTGCAGGTGTCAGATGGGTAAGTAGAGGCAGAGCTGTTCCAAGGACGCCTTTAGCTGGGCTCCTGGGCTCCTGGACCAGGGAGACTTGGATTTAAGCAATAGAAAGACCCAGAGAAAGGTACAGACCCCCAGGTTGAACCTCGCATGTTACCAGAGAGTGAAACCACTGGTCCAAAGCAATAATCGCAGCAAGAGCAAAGAACCAATTCTAGAACTCTGCTCTTTGCCTCCCAGCCTAAGCAGAAAAGCAGGTACAGGACCTCATGTTATGACCCAGTCCTGTCCTTTTACCCTGACCTCACATCCCAGCAGTTAAATGGATGACATGCATCAGTCTGTTGTGTTTGAGTCAACACTTCTGAGAACATCAGATGCCATTGTCTTCCTCCTCCAGCTGGGTCTGGTCCCCATTGCAGTAAAACATGAGAGTATAGGGTTTTTGTCTAAAATTTCCCTCCTAGAAGTGCCTGTCATTTTACTGGCATATTGGCGATTCCTCGGTGTACAGTTTCTGCATGTAGAGGGGTCACAGGTATTTGGGGGCCACCATCCTTCCTGAACTAGTCTCCCAGCCTCTTTTTATCTTTGACAACTCTGTTGTCATCTTTTATAAGCCCCATTAACTCATTTCTAGATTGAAACCATTGATAGACAAATAGATAAAGTCTGTGTATATGCGAATCCTGGTAAGAGCTACAACTGGCAAGAAGGATCTGTCCAGGAAACCACAGGAGTTGAGGAAAAGGTCAGCAGAGACCCCTGGGGCCTGAGGTCCTGGGTGGAGGTCCACTTTCCCAGAGGGGTCAGACCTCAGGTCCAAGAAGAAAGAGGGAAGCCTTTCTGGGGGTGGCCGCCCTCCCTCCACGGGCTACCACCTGCCCCATGGAAGCCTCAGCTCCACTCAGACAGCGGTTTGTCTCCCATACCCCTAGGATGAAGTGGCAGTAGAGACCACCAACCCTCAGCAGAGCAAAATGGACAAACTGATTGAGATCCTGAGTAGCATGCGGAACAACAGCAGCGATGTGGATGCCAAGCTGACCACCTTCATGGAGGAGGCCCAGAACTCCACCAACTCTGAGGAGATGCTGGGGGAGATCGTCAGAACCATCTACCAGAAGGCCGTGTCTGACCGCAGCTTCGCCTTCACCGCCGCCAAGCTCTGCGACAAGATGGCACTCTTCATGGTGGAGGGGACCAAGTTCCGGAGTCTGCTCCTCAACATGCTTCAGGTAACCGGACATCGCCACGCGCCTCCGACCGGCCTTCCCCATTGGTGGGTTACTGCTGGAGAGAAGGCTACACATTCTAACCACATTGAACTTTTTCCAAATTCCACCCTTGCCCGATTCATTCTAGAAAGTAAGGAGACGCTCAAGGGGCTGGGGATGCGTGGCCAGATTTGTGTGTGTTTGTTTTCAGGCTCCATGGTGACAATGCACCAATATAATTTTATAGGGGCTTTGTGTCTAACCAACCTTTCCCTCTTTCTGTTTCCATGATAAGAGGTTGGCCTTTGGTCTTAACCAATCTCTGTGCTTTGACCTCTGCTTCTCAGCAGATAGCACCTTGTGGTGGGCTTCTCTTTTCCCCCTCCTCCTCCTCCCTGGACGTGGTGCAGTTGATTGTAGTTGGTCTGAAATGGGGCGGAGCAGGAGTCACGGGGGATTTTGTCTGCCGATGTTCTGGGCTTCCTGAAACCACCTGTAGGGAGAGAGAAAGCCTGGTGATCCAAGTTTCTTGGTCCCTCCCACTCAGATTCCTGCACCCCCGGAGAACAGCCCCGCTCCCCCTCGTTCCTCCTCCGCGATGCCAGTGCCCGCTGTGGTTTCTCCGGTGTGGGTGCAGTGGGTGCGGCCTGTGCTCCTAGGCGGAACCCGGCGCAATTCATGTCACAGGTGGGAAAACGGGGGCCACCACTTGTTCTCCGTCGTGGACAGCAGTGGTGGCTGGACTGCAGCAGACCCCGGCTCCGGTGGCACTGCCTGGCCGCACCGCACTGGGTGACGCTCAGCTGGTAGAAAGCCACCCTAGTTCTACCACGGCCTGAAGGAGATGCAGATTGGCTTTTCCAGTGCGGTCAGTAAAGCAGCGGCTTGGGCGTCTGGAAAGGAGGATTCCGAGCTGGAAGAGACCTCCTGCCAGTCGGAGAGGCGCTGTCATCATTGTCTCGAGAGCATAACCAGGGCATGTGGCCTCCCCCTCTGAGCTGCCTAGTTTGGGCCTGCCCTCTTCCTCACGCCCCCAGGGACTGCCCACGTGCACAGCCCGCCGGCCCCATCCTCGTCCTGTCCTCTTCCCAGGAGCTGGCTCACTGCAACCTGAGCCCTCACTGGCAGGCCTGGGTTGCTTCCCTCCAGCTCCGGCGATCAGGTTCCCATTCCTGGATCGCCTGCACTCCTCTGGTGACGAATTCCCGCATTACCTGAGGGATTTGCACATCGGGCATGTTCCTCGCGGACCGGAATGTCCTGGGAGAGTGTGGAGGGTAACAGCAGGGAGCAGCCAGTCTGCCGCTTACCGCCAGGCACAGGGAAGTCAGGGCGGGATCAGCTTGGGCCTTGGCTTTTGTTCATTTTCAAACAAGGGCCAGGATAGGGCAAGACCTCTAGACAATGGCTGCCAGTTCCAAGCCACCCAGCCAGAGCCAGTGATGGACAGACATGCAGAGCATGGGGCAAGACACCCAGCCCGGAGGGCAGCTGGCTGCAGGGGCCACCTGAGACCCTGCGCCGGTCAAGCACGTCTTCCGATGACCGGTCGTTAGAGCGCCCTGCCCACAAGTGTCTGGCCGAGCGTCTGTCTTGGGACATACTCGGCTACAAAAGGGGCGCTGTGGCCTCCATCCTCACGCCTCCGTCAGTCACAAGCGCCCTGGCTAAGGACGGCAGGAAGGGACCGTGCTGTTCAGCTGCATTGAACTTGGTGATGTCCTCTGCATTCCCGGCTGACAACTTCTGGAACTGGTGTGCTGAGAGACTCAATTTGCAAACCCTAGCTCAGGGACAGAACACTACATTGAAAGCCAGGAAATGGGGCTTTTTGACTTAATTCAGACACTGTCTGCTGGAGGATGGTCTCTACAGCTCCCACGAGGAAAGCACTTGGCTCTCTGACACACCTCAGTGGACTCTAGTTCAGACAGGCCTGGCTGAGGATGATGTGACTTACAGTTCCTGCCCCCACCTGCTCCTCACTCTGCCCCGGGTCTTGAACCCAGGTCCTTGGACTTTACATGGTCTGCACCTTAGCTGTCTCAGCCTCCTGAGCCACACGGGTGTGCCCATCAATTTAGAATTTTTTTTGACTTTACAACGGTACAAAAGCAACAGGCATTTGATAGAAACCATGCTCCAAGCTTTGAACTTCAGTATTGTCCTTGGGCCAGCGATAAGCCGCAGGATGCTCTCTGGGGGAAAACAGTGATGGCAGCTCCCAGACAGCCCTGTGATCATGGGGTTAACGACCTCCTTTCAGCTGGTCTCAAGCCTCATCGGCAGAGAGAGAAATGGGTGACGCTGTCTCCAGCAGGTCATTTTAGTTCGGTGTTGCAGCATTCTTCAGGCTCCATGTGCTCCAGCTGTGAGTGTTATGGGGAGGATCCCAGGACCATTCTGACCTGCACTTGCGTACAGTACTCAGTATATTACCTGAGATATTCTACACGTCGTTCTAAAATAGGCTTTGCCCATCTGTAGGCTAATGGAAGTGTTCAGAGCACATTTAAAATGAGAGGCTCGGCTGTGATGTTCAGTAGCTCACATGTATTCAATGCACTTTCAGCTTAATGATATTTTCAACTTATGAGGGGTTTATCAGGCTGGAATCCACTGTCACCTTGTCTCTGGGGCAAAACCAAATTGTCCTTCCCACATTTGCTCCCCACACCCCTCCTATTTCTTCCTGCAGCCAGGCTGAACGTCCGTCAAGAGTAAACAGTCTCACCTTCTGTCTGGGTCACCACTCTGAGCTCCTGCCCTGCTCCTGTCCCTGCCCTTGTCACTTTGCAGCCACAAATGTCCAGCCGCCCAGCTAGCACTTACTCTGTGTCAACTGTGAGCCAAGCACCAGGATTGGGGTGGCAGAGGGGGGTGTGGGGTCAGTCACCCAACACAGCCATGACCTTAAGAGCTTTACAGTCCAATGAGGGATCAGAGCTTAACCCAATGACAAGCTGGAGTGGATTCTCTTATGGCCCACTGCCTGCTTTCTCCCCAAGGAGCCCGTGGGCTCTTCAAGATGGGGCCCACACCCACTGTGTTGGTCTCTGCATCATGGTATCTGCACAGTGCCACCTGCAGGGCTCTTGGTGATCATGAAGAAATGGTGTCTGAAGGTTAAGGCACCAGAAGGCCCCTCTCTTCTTCAGTCTCCTGTTACAGTCCAGAGCAAGAGGGACCCCCAGAGACAGACATGGCTCAGATTCTGAGTCCCTAGGGCAACCTATCCCCTCCTCCCCGTGAGGAGTACGACGTTTGCCTCAGGGGAGCATTGTGATTGGGTATTTAGAAATATAAACGTTTCTCCTATTCAGCCCCTTCGCCACCTGCAGCTCCAGCCCTTTAAAGGGTGTCTCCAGGGCTTGAACACCCAGACCCGTGTCTCCATTCGAGGCCCTTTAGGCTCCCATTGAAGGCAGTCTGAGAGACCCCTGATTACAGGATCCCGAGGAAGTCACTACCATGTGTCTGACTGGGCCTTCGCAAGCCTGCTGGTCCTCTCTGAGCAGAGGCATGGCAGCTTGGCAGTGTTCCAGGCAATATAATTCATGACCACTCACCACCCCAGACTGATCAAGTACAAGAAAAAAGAGCAGCAGGCACAGCTCATTAGACCCCACCTTCCATCTTTACATTGCCGGGATTTCTTTTGTGCACCTGCTTTCATTTTCTGGCACCTGATGGTATTCCTTTCCAGGCAGGCAGTCATGGCTGGCCTCAACACCCTTTTTCCCTTCCTCCCACTGGGGTCGCACTCAGCTCCAACCCTGCAAGGCCCACTGCCTCTGGACCCCCAGCCGGCCCCTGGTTTAGTGTGATGAGACGCCCCACATGCGGCCAGATTTGGCTGCTGCCTCCACATGCAAGTTGGAGACCCAGGTTGGCAATGCTAATGGGCTTGCTCCAAACCAGATGAATTAGACCCTCTGGCTTTTTGGAAGAGAGAGGAGGAAGAAGCGTGTTGTTTAGTTGATTGTTCATTTCAGTTGCTCTGCCTGGTCCCAGACTTTATGTGAACCATGCCCCAGGCGTAAGCTTAATGCCTGTGCCACTAAAGTGCACCATGGGCGTCCCTTTTTTGTTTTTATTTTAATTGTAGCAGTTATTCTACACATTCAAATAACTTCCTATGTATAGGTTTCCCATTCCTTAGCTGTATGTCAACACACCCTGCGCTCCACCAAATCACCAAGTGTTCTTCCCCATTGTCCAGTGGATTCTGCCACTGTTTGCTCCACCCTTCCCTCCTGTCCCAGTCCCTGTGGATCACCTCGGTTCTGATGCAGGTGTCCAAGGCTTGCTTTTGTTTCATCTGTTTCTTTGTTTTGTCTATTCACGTTCCACCTATGAGTGAGGTCATCTAGTCTCTATCTTTCTTCTTTTGACTTGTTTCACTGAGCATCATCCCCTCTAGTTCCATCCATGCTGATTCAAATGACAGGGTTTCATCTCTCCTAAGGGCTGTGCAGTGTTCCATGGCAGTGGCTTCCTTTTCTAAAGAACTCCCCAGGCGAGTCTAGGGTCCTGCAGGCTGAGCACCACTGTGAGGGAAACACTTCAGAAATGCCCTGTCACCCGTGTCACATACAAACCAACTGACTCTGCTGTCACCTGGGAACCAGGTGCTGGCCTCTTGGCCGAGCCAGTGGAGGACTCTGAGCCTGAGCTGGTGGGAGACCCCTGCCTTCATCTTCCAGGGCCTCGGTCTCCCTCCCACGACAAGGAAACGGGTCTCTCTTCTTGCCATGCTGCTGCGCTCCCTCCCTCGGGGCCTTCACATTCACTGAGTCATGTGACTGGAGCCCACGCTGCCTCTCCTGGCGCCATGTCTTATCCTGTCTCCCTACACTCTTTCTTTCTCCTTGACCTTGGACATTTGTCAGAGCAGCCATCACATATTTTAGGAAAAGGACCTCACTCTTAACCCACATGGCCAGGTTGTGCATGAGGCCAAGGCCCGTAAAGTGGGAGGTGTCAGGCTTCCTCAACCCCTGCCCGCTTGCTCCCAGCTTCTTCCTGTGTGTACTGTCCAGACCCACAGAGAACACGGATGGAGGGATTCTGACTTCCAGCAGAAAGAGAGCGTCCTGGGCCCGGGGTTCCAGAAGTCATCAAACATCTTCCTCACCAGGGAATGGTGGTAGAGTCATGGGGAGGGGGCACTCCAGTTTCACAGGGAGGTGAAGAATGAGTGAGCCTCTTTTTATGGGACCTTTGGAATGACAGGAATTAGAAGCCTGAGCCCCCTCCGCCCGCACTGCCCTGTCACCACCCCAGCCCTCCCACTTGAGCTCAGGGAGTGCTCCTTTACCAAGATATGCTTGGGTAGTAGAAGTTCAAGCCCTCCTCTGTTGAAATGTGTGTGCCCTGTTTAGCCAAGAGGTGTCTGCATCTGAGCTATGCAGAGCAAAGTATTATTAGAGCGGGCATCAGTGTGTCTGTAACTGAGCCCAGCTCTCCCTGGCAACCGTTGCCAGCAACACATCTAACAGAAGGATGCGATACCTTTGTTAGAAAAAAAAACCCCTCATCTCAACCGAGTCGTAAATACAGCAGGGCTGTGGTGAAAAGACCACGCAAAATCAAAACCTGGCAAGTGACCAGATTTCAAAATAAATGACCGTCCTTCAGTGCCTTCTAGACGGTGGCCTCACAAGAGGCCGACCTGGAGCTAGAGAATGGACGAAACCTTGGAGTTTGCAGCTGGGTCACCCCGACCTTTGTGTCTGGGACTTTGGTACAGAAACTCACGTGATTAGTGATGGAGCCCATGGTCCTCTGTGGGGGTCTCTGTGGGTTTTAGCCTCAGAAGGGGCGCTTAAGGCTTTCTCATCTGGCTGCTCCTCTGAGTAAATCAGAATGTAAGTTGCAGCTTTGGAGCTTGTGTGAAACATCCACTCTCCTCCTGCCCATTTATCTCTCCTCCATCCTCCTCCCGGCCCCATTTAGCCAGCTAGGACAGAGGGACCGGTCATTCCTCCAGCTCTGTTCAGAAGAGAACTCCTTTCCTACTTATCTCAAAGCTTCGGGAAAACTGAAGTCCCAAAGTTTGGGGCTCCGAGCCCCCATCTTTTACAGAGGGACTAATGGGGGCAGGTCCCTAGGTGGAGTCATCATCCGCTCCCAGCATTGTGACTTGCACGTGGTAGGGGCTCAGTACCTGCGTGTGGAAGGAGGGATGGTGCCCTTGGTCTTAGCGCTCCCCAGTGTGTGGTGGCTCTCAGGCCTGAGCCCCCCCGCCCTCCCCGCCCCCCGTATGTGAGTGTGGCGTTCCTCTCTCCAGCTGGGTTCCCAGGCAGGAATCCTGTCCCGTGTTTACAGCTGAGAAAGTCACTTGGTGAGTCTACAAAGCTTTCCCAAAGTCATGGGCTGGACAGGGCATCGCTCCAGCACCCCAGCCCCTGGTTCCTGTGCCAACCCCAAATAACACGAAAGGGTGAGAAACTTGAGAAATCAGGAATCTGGCTCAAGAAGCTGTCAGGGTGGGGTGGGGGGGCGTTTGAAATTCACTCCCTTCCAATAGTTTCACCTCATCTCCCGTGGCCTTGGATCTCTCAGCGGAGGGTGTCTGGGGAGACACCTCCACGTCATCTGCTTCAGCAGGCAGACCCCACAGTTGTTTTGTAGCTTCGGTTCCCCCTGCACTCACTCCCGCTGCTCAGACTCCCGCTCCCTGCACGCCCACCACGGAGCCGATGTGCACTCCAGGCATGTAAACTAATTTTACTGTTGGCCCAGGCCTGGCATACCCAGGGATAGAAGCACATTGTCCTGTGCATTCCAGAGTCACAGCAAAGCCGTGGCTAGACCCACCCGAGCCCCCCTGCACCAGTTGCTAGAAATCACGAGTCGATGAAGCAGAGGCCTGGTGGGGCTGTGCCAGCAGCATGGTGGATGGCAGAGGGTGATTTCAGAGGCCCACAAATTGTCTCTTTTCTTTGAAAAAATGCTGCTGCACCTGCTGGCTGGCATCTGAGTACCCTGAGTTGTCTGTGGCCGTGCTGAGGGCCACACAGAGATGGCACACACTTCCCCTGAGCGTGGGCACTAGTGAACTTGCCTCGCATGTTGCGGGAGAGCGAGAGTCACGGGAGCTCAACACTTGATTCATAACAGGCAAGGTGATGGCCTGGACAAAGGCCCTGCCTGACTGGTACCGAGGCTCTCAGCCCACCCAGCCACGGGGCAGGCGCCCAGCACCTCCCTGCCTAGCATGTTGCCCGCACTCATTCTGGAATGGGTGAATTTTCCTTTCCTCCTTTCACTCCTCCTTGCTCCCTCTCAACAATCACCCTGCCTGCGCCTGCTGTGTACGGAGTACCAGGCAGAGCTGCGTGCGTGTGGTCTGCTCATCTGCCCACCCTCTGGGCCTCTGCTCCTCGTTTGTCGGAAAGCCTGTGAGACTTATTCAAGGATCCCGTGGGGCTATCCCAAAGTGCGTGTCTACAGCAGGTTCTCTGCTCTGTGGGGGCAGTGGGGTAGGGGCACGGCAGCCCCCAAAAGTGCTCCATCTAGAGTCCCCTCTGGAACTTTGGGTGCTCTGTGGAGCAGAAGCCACGTGGGACTCAAACAGAAAAGAGCCTTTCAATGAATTAATCTGAAAATAAGCAGAGGAAACAAAATGATCATGACTCTCTCCTAGTCCCAAAAGTGGCCCAGACCGCAGCCTGCAGGTCAAGCTTGCCTGTTGGAGGCTGTGTCCCCCAGGAGTTTGAGAATAAAGACTGTGCCCATGTCACCTTTGTCTCCCCACTCCATGCCCTTCAGCATGCATCAGGTGGCGGCTTTCTGGAGCCTCAGCCCCCTGGGGACGAAGAAGCCCTGAGCAGAAGAAGGGAACTTGCCACAGGCTGCTCCCTCTCATGTCCGGGCCAGGGGAGCTTCACCCCGGTCAGGAATTGTTTCGTCATCACCTGTGCCCCTTGCCAGGCCGTGTCCTCTTCCCTGCACACCCTCACCCCCCACCCCGGCTTTATTTTCCCTCTAAATCCCCTTCGAGAACGTGGCCGGGCACTTCCCCATCTGAGGCTGCCACGCCGAGGCAGGCCCTGCAGATAAGTGGGTTATCGGAGAAGGCCAGCTCGGGTGTCCCAGGCCCCAGAGGGTCACCCCTGGCTGGCTGGCAGTCCACCCCCAACACCTCCTGCGTCGCCCTCCCCAGAGCCAGGCCAGCAGGAGACGGCAGATCTGGGCTGGCTCCCAGCCGCCGCTGGGAATCTGAGCTATGCTAAGCTGCTCCAGATCACGGCATCACTGCCCTGCCCGGGCAGGGCCGGCCCAGACGGGGCGCCTGTACCTGCTGCGGCGGCCGCTGGAAAGCTGGCACTGCCTGGGCTGATGGAAAAAATCTCCCTGAGGGTTATGTAACTGCTCTTGCCCTGTCCCTGGCTCCCCAGGCAGGGGGCGCACAGAGGGTCATGCTTTCAAAGGGAAACAGATAGTTGTGAGTGGTCGCCTCCGGGGTGTTTTCTGTACGTACTCACACCGCTCAGAGCCTGGCCCACTCCACAGGTCTCGTAAGGTGAAGGGAGCTGGGCTCGGCAGGAAGGCTGGTTAAGGAGAGAGAGGAGGGCATGTGTTATTGCTTTTTTTATTTTACGATTTTGTGTATGTGTCTGTGGCAGATCTGTGCATCACATAGATGCGTATCCTCTGGGTTGTCCCCGCAACACAGAGCATCTTTAAGTGCACGACTCGGCAGCGCCCGGCACTACCCCCAGCCGCCACCACCCACAGAGCCCTCGCATCGCCCCTGACAGAAGGGCTATAGCCACCGATCAACACCTCCACCACCCCCGAGCCCCTGCGTCCTCCACTCTGCCTTCTGACTGGGAAGCTCCAGTGAGCCACACAGCAGTGCGACATTGTCCACTTGTGTCTGCTTGCGTCCCTTTGTGTCCGGCTTATCTCGCTTAGCATGAGACTGTCCTGGTTCATCCGTGTGGCAGTGCGTGTCAGAACTGCCTTCCTTTCTGTGACCGAATAATATTCCATTGTCTGCACCGGCCACATTTGTTCGGCCGTCCACCCGTCCTCCCGTCCTCCACGGACACAGAGAGTCTCTGCCCTTGGGCTCTTGTGAAGGACGCCGCTGTGAACATCCGCAGACAAGTACCTGCTCGCGGTTCTTTCAGGCATATGCCTAGAGGTAGAATGGCTGGATCATATGGAAATTCTACTTTTACCTTTTTTTTGAAACTGCCTCACTGTTTTGCAGAAAGTCATTTTTGATGTGGGAAGTATAACGAACCCAGACCTCTACAGAAGTGATACAGGTGAGGGGCAGTGGGATTCACCTAGAATCAAGGGTGGAAGCAGAGAGTCGGAAGAAGTCTGCCGGTGGAGCAGGTAGGGACCCGAGAGCCAAAAAGATTTGGGCTCTCTGAAGTAGCACCAGGAAGCCACTGTTGGTCCCTGAGCTAGTGTGTCCCTAGATGAACTAATATTCGCAGACCAGTATAAACCTAAAGGAGCTATGGATTATCCAGTCCAAACTATTTGTTGTATAGATGAGAGACTAAGACCCAGGAAGGTTGACGAAGCCATGCTCTTTGTAGGTATGATGAGTTAGAGGATGTCACACTTGGAGATCTTTGACATTGGAGAGAGACCCAGTTGTCTCTTTATAAAGGGAGCATATCAGGTCAGGGTGAGCCTGTCTCTCAAAGGTCCCACTTCAAGCTCAGGCCTCATCCCTCACCCCTCCCTGGGGCCCACCAATCCATGCAGACAGCAGTATTCCAGCTATTGTCCCCACGACCCAGAGCCTGGGGGCTGAGACGCCTACTCAGGGACAATGGCCTGACCCCTCTATCTCTGTTCTTGGGAGATTGTCCAGTCCCCGCCTCACATGTGCTAGGGCTTGGGGTCTGGTGCAGCTTCAGGACAGCCCCGAGACCAGTCACCGGACCACTTACCAGGGGCTCGGCACTGGTAGACTCTGGCCTCCACCTGTGATTTAGAAGGCTTGGGAGGAGCAGGCCAGTCCAGCCGGAGAGCAGGTTAGCAAAGTCAAATGTGCTGGAGGTTGGGGAAGCCTCCTCGGAGCAGGTGGCTGGAAAGAAGAGGCAGAATTGGGGTGAACAGACAAAAACCAAAGAAAGGAACCAAGGCAAAGGCTTGTGGGTAGGAGGCTCATGGGGGTCGGGTGAGGGCTGGGCATGCACACAGGTGTGCCTTAGAGTGTGGTGGGTTGATGCAGGCCCTGGGTCTGCCAGTCTGGACAAGGGGTATCTGGGCAGAAGCCGGGGTCCTCTTATGTGTCCACAAAGCCTTGGTGGAGCCACCCGGCCAGGCAGTGACGCCAGGTCACAGTAACTGCACTGGCCCATGCGTCTGACTGGCACTTGTTTCTCACTGTTTCAGGCCAAGGCTGTGTTTTAATCCAAAACAGAAACTTCTACTGTAAGTGTAGTGAGCGCTCTGCCAGCCCTGGGCTTTGGTTGGTCTCGGGGAAGAGTCACAGCGGGCCACCGGCTGGGGCTTCCCTGAGGCAGAGAGTGTGAGCTCTTGTGTGCGAGGCCGGGGTCTCTCCCCTGACCGTCACTGCCTCCTCGGGAAGGAGGGAAGGTGCCAGTTATCACCTCTCATGGCCTGTGCGGCCCCTCCTGTGGACTGGAGCTGGCTCCCAGGAGTGGTCAGAGATGGTGCCCACATGCTTGTCCACACATGGTCCTGCCGCTGCCGCTGCCCCGCTACCCCTGCAGCCACTTAGGGCCCCAGAGTAACCCTGACCACTGTCACCTCCCTCCTCTGCAGACGCCCCCTCGCCCCCAGCCCAGACCCTCTGGGAGAGCCAGAGACAGGACATCTGAAGCCAACATCTTGCCGAGCCCCGCCAGCTCCCGGACTCAGGGTTCTCCTGTGGGCTGGGGGGTCAGGCCCCCACAGAACAGCACGTGAGCTCCCTCTCTCTCCACAGCCCTTCAGGTGCCTGCCTGGTTCCTAGGAGATATGCAGGGACCGCCAAGGTGTGTTAGGACTTGAGGTCTGGATGCAGCTTATAAAGGCTATGCGGTATCCAGGACTAGGGAGAACCAAGAACACATGTGGCGGTGGATTGGGTGCCGGGAGAGATGGGTTGCTGCTCAGAAGCTGGGGAACTAGAAGCTGAGAGTTGAAAGTTGTCATGTAAGAGAGGTGCCCTGGCCTCCAGAAACCCAGGTTCTAGCTCCAGCCCACCTTTCCCTAGCTGAGTGACCTTGGACAAGTCCTTCCACCCTTCTGGTGGCTTCCTTGGTCAGAAGATCAGGTGGTTAAAAAGGTGATTTTCAAGGTCCCTTCCAGCTCTTCTCTGTTACTCTAAAACTGACTGCTAGGCACACAGAGGATGCCTGTTAATTATCCACTGCAGCCTGGTTGGTCGGTGGGTTGAGCTGTGAAGAACAGGCCCTTCTCATTCTATCCCTGTCTTAGCGCTGGTCCTGACTCCTTTCCCCACTCCTGGCCCTGATTGTGGAATCAATGCCGCCGCTGGGCAGTGCGGCCTGCAGGGGGCGCCAGCACGCAAGGTCAGCCTCACCTGCCTGCAGGCCCCTCCCAGTCCAACCCAGCATTTTGGCAAGGGGAAGATTTAAGCCATATGATGGTGACTCTGCCACAAAGCCACCCTCCTGTGTGCAATTTCCTGCTCCCGTGGGCCTCAGCCTGAAGTCCAGAAACCTTAGGTTGCGTCTGGCCCAGAACTCCCAGCAGGGGTCTGTTCCAAACCCCCAGGGCAGCCCGACATAGAACTCATTCCCACTCCATACCCAAGGCTCCTCTAGGTCGCAGAAGGGCCACAGGGGTCTCAGGTAGCTCAGAAGAAGGTGGAAAGGTTTCCCTGGGACAGCGTCTGTCCAGAGACACTTCCCTCTGTGCCAGGGAACTCAGCTGTCCTTAGGAACAAATGAGGATTAACAAGCCCAGCTGTGACTACATTTTTTTAATGCATTTGTTTGTCTACTGTTCCTTATTTTCCTTCTCAAGCAGCAGGAAGAGATTGTGGGCAGGCCCCTGACTGTTGTGGGCTCCCCTGCGCTGGACCACAGCAGTGGTCAAGAGGCCACAGCCTCACCTGCCCTCTCCTCTACGCTCCACTCCCCACGGGCCCTCACAGACAGGGTAGCCCTGCAAAGTGCCGCGTTCTCTGCATGCCTGGGGCTCAGCACTGATGTCCCTGGGCTCACTGTGTTTCTGCCCCATCAGCTTGGTGCTCTCTTGCCCAGGCTCCCTGGAGCTGTTACTCTACATCATATGGAAACCTCTGGTGGGATTTTTCCTGGGATTTTCAGCAGTCACCCTTGTTAGGGGAAAACAAAAACATCACAGGGTCCTCAGAGTCTAGAAAAGTATCTGTGAGCTTATGGGAGCCCGAGACAGGAGCAAAACTCTCAGCCTGTTGTCTAAGGAACTTGAAGCAGCCAGGCAGAAAAATGGGGTCGATTCCTTTTTAATTATTGACGTACTTTAGCTTATTCATTCAGACATGTTCATGTCCCAGAGGGCACACTGTTGATCAACTGGGGAGCATAAGACCCAGCTCTGCCGGGTACAGAGGAGGTGGGCAGGTCAGTTAGGAGCCGAGAACAGCGATTATCTAGTGACTTCTCGGGGAACAAGGGACAATTCCTCTGGGCAGAGAATGTCTCCGGCCTGTCTTTGTTGAGGGGACTCTCAGTGGCGTTTGTTGGAGTCAGCTGTATGCAGGGCCTGTGTTGGGGGCAAGGGTAGACCAGTCCCTACCCTGCCCCCAGAACCACCGAGAGGTCCGAACAGAGCATTGGGGGAGGGATAGTGCATGGGGGCCCTGGACACCCCACTTCTAATTTCTGCTCTTGAGCCAAGGCGGGCACTTTCAAAGCCATCCACCATGGGTGGTGAAGCTGGCGGTGGGTCCCCAGGCAGGCCGGAGATTTGAGGCGAGTGTCAGTATGGCAGCCAGGGCAGCGTGGTGTGACGTTGGAAGGTGAACGTCCAGCATTGGGAATGTCCCCGAACCCAGCCCGCAAGGAGTGCTGTCATGGACTCTCATGAGGACACTTGTTGGCCTGCTGGCTCCTGGAAAGCCCAGAGCTGGCTTTCTGGTCTCTCTTCCTTCTTGGACTCACACGGTGTTCCCAAAAACAGTTCAACGTGGCCTGAGGTGTAGATGGCTGGAATGTGAATCCTAACCTGCCACTTCCTAGCCTCTGTGCCTCTCTGCGCCTCAATGCCTCATCTGTTAAATGGGGTCACTAGATCCGCACTACCTCGTTTGGCGAATGAGCTTTGACAGTGGGAAAGACAGTGTCAGCGTAAGGCCATCGTTGCGCATCTGCACTCCCACGAGCATCTGGCTGGGAGCACTCTGTCCTCCAGCCTTTCATTCGGGCTCTCACTCTGCAGGCACTTCACAGGCACCGTCTGTGTGCAGACACTGTGTACCCCCAAGTCCGCTTTTGCGAGGTGAGTGATAACAGTCTCATTTTACATGTGGGACAAGAATGTCCCAGAGGCTTGTCCTGGTGGAGCAGCAGTTAGGTGAATCACTTCTGAAGGACACAGGCCTCATACCCCTACGTTCACATCCTGGGTTTCAGGGAGGAAACAACCAGTGTGAATAACTAACTAGAAATAAAATAAAATGCTTCTTCCTCCTCTCTCTTCCTGCCTATTCTCCTTCATTCTTGCTACACCTTTCCTTTAAAAAAAAAAAAAGAAGAAGAAGAATGTGCCAGAGAACTTAGGAAACACGCCTGACGTCACACAGCCAGTCAGCAACACGGTGGACTGGACCTCTGTGCCCCTGCCGCCTCAGAATGCAGTGGCCAGGACCTGCTTGTGGGTGGGGGCCCGTAGGGCCAGGTCTAAGGTAGACGCAGGCAGCCAGGAGTCAAGATAAGATGCTGATTAGATGACAGCGTTGATGGCAGCTCCTCCCACAGACTAAACAGTGACTGTGCACTTTCCCTGCTCTCATCTGTGACAAAGGCATCTGGATACAGCTTCCAGGCCAGAGCTCAGTGAGGCTCTGGGCTGCTGCTGGGGCCAGGGCTGGGGTGTCCGTCCCTCTTGTTCTCTACAGTCTCCTTCTCTAGTGGCCCTGCCCTGGTTTGCAACCCATCACTCTCTTGATTCATGAAAAAGGGCAAAAAGAAGAAAACTCAGTTCTGATCGCTCGGTCAGGGGTTGGAGGCTGCAGCTCTGGGTTAAAATGGGTCCTGGTGAGTGGACGCCACTGGTGTCCTGGGCCTGTGGGCCTCTGTGAGTGCCCCTCCGTCCGCAGCCCCATGAAGAGGTGACAGGTCAAGTCTCCTGTGACCCACTCGAGAACGGAAGCCCGGGGAAATCAGATCAGGGCTCCGTAACCTGTCTGGGCAGAGGAAGGAGTGGCAAAACCTCGAACGAGTCCGTCACCCAGCGCCCAGCACCCCTGAAAGACCACATCATCAGACTACAAAGTGAAAGATGGGGCAGGGGTCCTGTTTGCTGGCTTATTTCTAACACTCTCAGTTATTAAGAAGGACAGACCCTGGGGTGTGAACCGAGTTTACCCAGGTTGCTAAATCCCAAAGGAACCCTTCTAAGGTTTCCCGGCACACAGCCCAGAGCGCCACCCCCAGAGAAAGGGCCTCAATGTGAGCCGCTTTCTTTGCTGAGGCCGCCTGCCGTCTTTCTTTAAACCCCCCATACAGCTGCCGGTGTCAGGACCCCAGTGTTGCAGCCTCCTTTCAGATTCGGTTAAGTAGTTGAAGGTTCAGAAAGGGTTGGAAGGCGGGGAGTGGGGCCTTCGCATGTGCACCTCTGCCGCATTGGGCACTGTGTGCCCTCCTTGCAAAATGGATGCACCGCACAGACGCCTTGGCTCCTCGCTTTAGCTAAAGAAACTCAGAAGCTGCCCTGGCACACTGCGGCCAGCTCCCGTGCTTTCTGAGCCTCCAGCCCAGACTGAAGACTCGGCTTTCGTGAGAGCTGGCTGGAATGTCAGCCCCAAAGGGCCAGAGGCCAGTTCAGCTTAACAAGCATCTATTGAGCGCCCCTGTGTACTACCCTGTGCTGGAGTAAAGACTTGAGGAAGGGGAGTGCAGACTGGCTCAGGGTCCCTTCCCCCTCCCCCCCTGGCCCCTCTATCCCCTCCCCTTCCTAGCTGGCACATTTCTCTATACTCAGACCAGCCAAGCTGTGTTGGTGAGGACCCCCAGTTCTGCCTTCTCGGAGCTTCTGACTTGGCGAGCCGCCCTATCCCCCACCCCAAGTGACCCCCAAGGACTCTCTTGCAAAAGTTTGTTCTCTGGACTTTGTGTTTTCCCCGGCTCTGCCCTCCCAGCGCCTCCTGGCTCCAGCCCCAGCGCCAGCCCCTGTCTGTCCTGCAAACACAAGTCAGCTGTGTGTGCAGACAAAGCCGCAGCACGGTGGGGGCCAAGCCTGCAGAAGGGACATTTCCAGGGAACTCTGGGGGTGGCAGCTGGAGGGCAGAGGCGACTGTCTGATAGTAGGGGCTCGGCGTCACCGTCTAGGGGACTTGGCAGGGCCCCAGGGGCCAGTGACTGTGGGTGGTGGCCGGGAGAGGCAGCCAGGCTGGAAGAAATTTCTGTTTGAGAAGTGTAGGAAGCAGGCTGGAGAGGGAGATAACAGCCTGTTCTCTGTGTGTCCCTGTGCTCTGCGTCTGCCGGCCAGGGTGGCTGGAGCCGGGCGGTCTGAGTTCATATCTAGGAGATTTTTGTCCTGGGTTGTGAAAGTGACCTGTGGAGCCAGCAGCAGGGTTCAGGGCCTGGGAGAGAAGCATGTGGCCCTGCCCTCCCCACCCCCTCGTCTTGTGTTCCTCTTTCCCCGCTTGCCAGAGAGGGGTGGGGGCGCTGTGGCCAGAGGGAGCATTCTCAGGGCAGTGGAAACATTTAGAAGGCCTGGGTTTCTGTCTCGATTGTATCGCTAATTTGACTTATGAACTTGGATCCCTCTCCTAGGATTTGGCCCTCTGCCCCATGGGCTATAAAATGGGGTTATTTATGCCTGCCCTGTGTGTCTTCCAGGGTGGATGGAATGATCTTAGGACCGTCGTCTGTAAACTGTAAAGTGCCATAGCAATGCAAGGAGCTGCAGAAATTAAAACAGCTTTGTGTCCACTAAGACTGCCCAGTGCAGACGTGGGTGAGAGGGACCTGGCAGTGGTGGGGAGGAGGGAGGAGGTGGGTGATGGGAGGTGGGGGGTGGAGGGTGGTGGGAGGTCACAGGCCCCTGCGTGAGCCCTTTGTCAAGCTGGACAGGTGGGGACGCTTGATCACAGATTTGCTGACTTACTTAGAAGGTGGTGTGGTGGGCGCAGGGAAAGCAGTGTGAAGGCCTCACCCAGGGGGTGCTTGGGGCCTCAGCCTGGCCTGGAGGAGGCAGTCCAACAGATGACCGTGGGCCAAGGAGAGACCTTTGCTTTCCTCTCCCGACCTCCTCTGCCAGAGGAAGCCAGGTCACCCTGCCCCCGCCCCTCCCCCTCTGACCTGGAAACCCATGGTGTCTGGTGTGGAAGTTGCTGGCAGGGGTGGCAGGACTGCTAGGCTGAGAGAAGCTGAGCTATTTAAAGCATGCAGCACCCAGGGGGCATGAATGCCACCCACCCCCAAGGCCCTCTCAGCCTCAGGTTCTCTTTCCTTGGCCTAGGTCCCAGACCCTCGGGGCACCCAGAGGACCGCAGGTCAGCTGCCAGGGGCTCCGGGAAGCTGCAGGCTGACGGCGCCGGGGCCTGGCACAGAACAGTGGCTCAGCCTCACCTCCAGCCTGGGTTCCCTCCTGTGAGCGTGGGCTGCGTTGGCGAGGCCATACAGACTCCTTGGCTCCCTGGGCCTTACACACGGGGCTGGGGACGTGTGTGGAGCTTAGGGGAGGAATGCCCGGCGCCTGCCGCCCAGACAGCTGCTGCCCCGCCCGCCTTTCGTTGGCTACCACCAGCCTCACAGAAGCAGAACCCGTGGGGGGCAGGACTGGGAAGTGGGGCGCCATGCCCAGCAGGGCCTGCTCTCCTACCCCTGCCCACTTCCCAACGCTCCGCAGATTACCAGGGGTTTCCTCCTTTATCCTAGCTGACCTGTCCCGCGTCCTGACCATGCTGGGTGACCTTGTGCCGACCCAGTTCCCTAAAAGCCGGTGCTTCAGCCAGAAGAGCAGCTAGAGGGCAGGGCTTTTAGAGACGGCCCCCACAGCCCTGCAGGAGCGCACCCACTGACGGAGCCTTCACCGCGTGGGTCTCAGTGCCAGTCCCGGGGGCAGAGCTGGTTACACGGCGAGCCGCGTCCGCAGTGTTTGTTGGTGTGATTTGAAAAACGGCCAGCTGCCCTGTCTGGGAAAGCCTGGCCCTTATTCTGAGACCGCATCCTTCCTACTACCTTGGCATTAAATTGTCCTTTCTTTTATGAAATGATGGATGAAAACTCTTTTTAAAAAACATCCTTATCAAAAGAAAACGCTGGCAATCTTCACACGGTGCAGCTCCAAGAACTCCTGGAGCCCAGGCCCGGCGCCCTGGCTGAGGTCCAGAGCAGCCCAGGGGAGCCCGGGGCCGCAAGGCCCGCTGGGTGGGAGGAGCGGACCGCTGAGTGGTAGGCAGCCCGGCGCTTAGACTGCCCTTGAGCCTGGACCTGTGTGACCCTAACTTGTGGCCTCACCACACCCCTGCTCCCAGCCCACCCGCCGCTCTGTCCTCGGGTGGAGACGCTTCGTGCGCCTGGCGAGTGCTCGGGTCCTGGAGAAACAGAGAGGCTGCAGTAGCCACCTGCCCCAGAGCACGACACGGTGACCCTGTCCTCCTGCGCACTGACCCCGGTCGCCCAGTCAGCACACGCCCTTCCTACCTCATGTGACCCTCCCGTGTGCCCCCTGTGCCATCTCACATCACCCAGCTGCACTCTGCTCGACGGCCTTTCCCAGAGATGGTCCATGTCAAGGCTGAGCACCTGCTAGATTCCAGGCAGCGTGCGAGTGGGACGTGGGGAAGAGCCCGGGCTGCCACAGGGGCCCTCCTGCCCCCCGGGGTACACAGAGTGCCAAGGCTCCGAAGTCCACACAGCCCACCTGAGACCTAGAGGAGAAAAAGGCCCCTCGGGATCCTCGAAGGCTGGCTGCTCTTCAGAGGGGGCCAGGCGGCGGATCTCAGGCGGGGCGGACCCAACGAGATGTGCAGGAGCTTTCTCCCGGCACTTGAGGGCCAGCCAGACAAGAAGCGGGGTGGTTTGCAGCCCAAAAAGGAGGTCACGTCACTGGAGGGAACTGTGCATCGGGCCAGAAGGGGCCGGCCACAGGTTGGACATTGCCTTACCAAGAAGTGGGGACCATCTGCTTTGGTCCTTGAGCCCCATGAAGGGTTTGCAAGCAGGAGGTGGTGTCTCCTGATTGGCACCTCTGCCATGCAGTGGGGGCGTGAGGCAAGAACTTTCTGAGGGGCAAGGTGCCCGCTGTGGGACCCAAGAGAGGCGTGATTTGGAGGTCGTGGCAGTGAGCCCCGAGGATCAGGGGCAATCTGAGTCTCTGGAGGATCATCTCTGAGTGGCCTGCTATGCTACCTGACACATAGCCTATGTACATCCATGTCCCCTCCTTTCCTTCCTTCCTTCTGTCCTTCCTTCTTTCCTTCCTTCCGTCCTTCCTTCTTTCCTTCCTTCCATCCTTCTTTCTTTCCTTCCTTCCATCCTTCCTTCTTTCCTTCCTTCCGTCCTTTCTTCTTTTCTTCCTTGCATCCTTCCTTCCTCCTTCCCTTCCTTTCTTCCTTCCTTCCTCCTTCCTTCCTTCCTCCCTCCCTCCCTTCCTCCTTCCCTTCCTTCCTTCCTCCTTCCTTCCTTCCTTCCCTTCC